>VMDR010014822.1:0-23020 GCA_007922815.1 Macrotus californicus | reverse complement strand
ATCTACTCTTTGTACACCATAATGTTAAATTTTGAGGTGCTACAAAGATGTCTGGCTGGCTCCCAATTTCTGTCCTAGTTCATTTGAAACACTGAGTAATTTTTTATCTGAACAAATAAAGAACTGCACAGAGGAACTAAACAGCTTAAGATAGTTAAACATGTCCCAAAGCAGAATAAAGTGAACTAATAAATGAGTAATAGAGGCAATGAACACTGTCGTTCAGAGGATAATGGGATTGATGTGGTAGCAGTGATTTGGGAATCCCTCATGGTTGTGATGGCGGTGGTGGTGATGACTAGAATGGGTCTTAAAAATGTATGAAATCCAGATGGGTATTGGGAAGGAAAAGTTGAATGCAATTGTTTCTAAAAATCCTTCAGTATTTTCTTTGCTCTCTGGATAAATTTCAAATTCTGTGTTCATTTATTCAATCAATAAATACTTATCAAGCACCTACTGTGCTTGGAATTATTGCAGACATGGTCCCCATTTCATGAGCTCACAGGCTAGTGGAACAACCCAAAAGGAATATGTGATGATATTTATGAAGGGAAAGGTAGAGGGGCTAAAGGATCATACAGTGTGGGAGAGGGTTTAACATGGGGAAGAGAGAGGGGAAGGCTGTTCAGTAGCTCTGTAATAGCATCTAACCCAAGTAGAGTCATTTTTTCACTTTTTATGGAGGATGGCTGACTTAGGCTGCTGGATAAAGGGTAGGAATTCATAGGTTTGGTATGATGAATGAGCTATAGCAGAGAAGGCAGAGTTGGCCCAAGGAAAACTGGTGAAGTAGGTGGAGTTCATGGACATCTGTTACTTTTCCCTGCTGAATATCCTTTCCCTTCCTTCTACTTACCACATTCCAGTTCTTCCTTGGGAACCCCCTCTCCCTGATCTTGTTTCATATGGTTTGGGTGCAGCTGATCCACTGCATTTCCATGGCTATGATGACTGATTCATAGGTGGACACTTGACACGGTTGATTTAATAAGGTTCAGCCACAAGACTTTGGCTAAAACCATAGGGATGGCGAGGCTTTTTTTCTGTTGGGGTTACTATAGTCATAGAATGTAACCTGTGAACTATTGGCAGAAACCTGATTGCCTCCATGAGGAAAGAGGCTGCCTGAGAATGAAGACAATCCAGATGGAACAAACTGAGAGGAGAAACTCTTGAGGACATCATTTGAGCATCTGGATCCAGCCACGCCTGTAGGCCTAGATTCCTGTTACATGAAATGGTGAAATCTTTTCTCAGTCTAAGCCAGTTTGAACTACAGTTCTGATGATTCAACAGAATACAGGTTTAGTCAAGCAAAGCCCTGCCTCTCCGTATTTCTTCACCTGCTTCCTCCTTTTCCATTTACATCTTCCCGTAGTCCATGCACCTCTTCCTTTCAGATGCCTGCTGCCTCTTGCTCAGAGCCTGGCCTTTTCCTCTTCCAACTGGGCTGCCCCTACTCCATTATTTGAGCATTTCTTGAGAACTCCTCTTAAGCAAACCTTACTTGTTCTGAGTTCATTTCTTCTGCTTTTTAATAGAATACTGATCAATCTGAAAGCCCCAAATTTTGTCAATCTGTTCTTCTGACTCATTTATTGGCACCTAGCAGGACCAGGTGCTTATTTTGATTAATTGATAGGAAAGGTCTCGGCTCTCATGGAACTAACAATCTAGGTTAGTTGTACAATAACCTGCTCTTATTTTTAGGTATTAATGACTAGGGATGGTCTACCCCCAGAATTGCCAACCTATGTCCTTTGGGCCAAATATGGACTAATGCCTGCTTTTGTAAATACAGTTTTATTGGGGGCATATAGATGCCCACTTATTTACACATCATGTGTGGTGGCTTTCATGCTAGAATGGCAGAGTTGAGTAGTTGTGACAAGGGTTTCAGGGCTTGTAAGGCTGAAGTATTTGCTATCTGGCCCTTTACACAAATGTTTGCTGACCTATGGTCTAACCTCTCTTTCCTCATAAAGGTATTTGCAGCATAAATGGGATTCCCAAGGGATCTGGTGTTTCAACTCAGTTCTTTTTAATGGTGGAGTCACACAAAGGGTAAACTTGAACTCTTAGGAGTCTGTTGGTACTGTCTGAAATGCCACCCTGCAAGCACTATATTTACTCTAAGTATTCTGACTTTAAAAACCCTACACCCTTTGCATTGTATTCCATCACATGGTGGTTTGTTTCAATATGAAAATGATGTTTCAGATTTTGCCAATAAGTTGATATGACAGGAAGGAGCTCCCTGTTGAACTCTGTGACCTTGGGTCTCCATGCATGTTCCAGCTTGAAAAGCATGGCCTGCGTTCAGCACACGTGTCTAATGTGGGTCTTTCTGAGCCATGGCTTAGAGAAGGGAAGGCTTCTCCGGGCCCCACAGCCCCTCTGCCCTCCATCAAAGGGATGGCAGCAATCGGGAAAGGCCAGTGCTTTCAGGGGATTTTTGGCCCTAGCATCTGTCCCTTCTGCCCTTTTAGAATACTTGACATTTATAAAAGTCTCTAAAAAGGGTTTTTGGTGTATTATTTTTTTTAGTTTTTTTAACAATTTCAATTTTCCTAATGAAAAGAAATAATTCATTGCACCCTTTTTTATGCCATTTCCCCTTGATCAGCAATTTTCAACTAGTGTGCCACAAGGATTTTTAAAACGTGCAATACCTGACTATTCAGGGATACTGACCTCTTCTTCCTTAGATTGTCAAATGAAAGAAGAAATGATAGCAGCCAACACAACAATAGCTGTCTGTTGTGAATGAATAAAAAATTGTACTTATTTTTGTTGGATTGACAAAAAATATATAATTTTTGGTGTGACATAGAATTTTAGTAATTTGTTTATGTGTACCATGAAATGAACAAGGTTGAAATTCACTGCCCTAGTGACCTCTCTTTGAGGTGCCCTGTTGGAACTCATTAATACATTACTTGTGGACAGAGGCTGCTTAAGGATGCATCTCTTGGTTTGAGGTTGAGATTAGGAATTCTTTTGTTGCCTTTATTTGTTTGGCATGTTTGGTGGTAGAAAAATTGTTCTCTGTGGTTGGAGTACTACATTTGTTATCGATGTAGAAAAAGGCATTTATTATTCACTGGGTGTTATAGATTGGTTTTACCTTTGGGGAACTGGGATGTGTTTATATTATTAGGTTTTATTTAACTCTATTGGAAAGAGAATCACTTAACTGGATGGACCCAGCCTCTTCCTCTTGGAAGAGTAGGAATGGCAGGTAGGGTTGAGGGACTTAGCATTTAGGGATGGATGTCTAATGGTTCACTCATCAAGACACTGAGTGAGGGCCCACCATGTGTGTAGTCTGTGCCGAGTGCTTGGCCTGCAGGGTCTCACTGAGTTAGTACCGCAGTCTTTGTGAGGTGGAGTATCCACTCTGGTTTTACAGATGAAGACATTCAAATTTACAGTCCTTAAGCAACCTGATCAAGGTCATTCAACTAAAGAACAATGACAATAATAATTAACATTTGCTGAACACAATATGCTAGTCACTGTTCGAAGCAAACAATATCTTGTTTCATAGTCACAGCAGCCTTACAGAGCAGATACTGTCATTACTGTGGTGTTACAGAGCAGGAAACTGAGGCTCAAAGATGTTAGAGAACCCACTGGAGGTCACCAGACTAGCAAAGGGTGAAGCTGAGATTCAATCCCAGACAGGTCAACTTCAGAGTCATTTTTTAAAAACCTGTGCTAATCCACATGCCCCTGTTTGTTGAAAGTGAGGACAAATGTACACCCTCTGACACCAGGGCCCTGGCTGCCCCATTAGCACTGGCCTCCATACCCTTGGGGAACTGGGATGTGTTCATATTACTGGGTTTTATTGAACCTTCTGGCACAGGGCTCCACCTTCCCAACACTGAGCAGGAATTCCATAGTGGGCAAGGAACCCCACCTCCCAGTGCTCTCAGGACACAGATGGTAGATTAGAAGGACCCATAGACTGAGAGTTTGGAGGCCCAGGTTTCAGGCTGTGGGCTGGTCCTGTGCACTCTACATAAACTCCATACTCTCCTGGCCAGTCGTTTTGTCTGAGAAGTGAGAGGGTTGGCAGGATAAACACTCCCCTCTGGGTTCCATGTCTTTGTTTCTTTCATTTAACCTCTGTGCATGGTGTTGTAGGTTTTCCTGTGACATCTGCGTGAATACAAAGTATAGACAAATCTTGGGATGTTAAGAGCCAGAGTCCTCTGAAAAGTGGATTTTGCATGTCACATTTCTCTGTCCAGAGGACCATAACCCAGATGGAAGGATGGCAGGCAGGTGGAAAAGGCTGCTGGTGTGAGAGTGGCTGATAGGAAGTCAAGAACTGTGGCTGTCACCCAGGTGGATCAGAACGCCAACCTTCAATGTGTGGAAATGCTGGCTGGGTTGGCAGAATCCCAATAACCAAAGCTCCCTTTTCCTCACTCCTAATGGTGACTTCATTCTCCCCTTTTAAGTCTCACCTCCTCTGTGCACCTTCTGAATAGTTCAGCTCTCTCTCATGTCTCCCTCCTTCTGCAGTCGCTCCTATCCGTAGAATCTCTTCAATTGGTTCCTTTGTGTTGATTTCAGCTTGGAGCTGGTGTGGATCTTCAGGGACCCTGGCCCAGGGCTATCTGCTGAGTAGGCCCTCCCCACATCCCAGAAGCTCTGGGTGTGGGGTGTAAGGGAAATACAATGGAGTTCAATGTACCTGACTCCTAGTTCTGGATTTCTCCCACCCTCAACAAATACTGATTGCATTTCCACTATGTGCCAGGTGCAGTTCTTGGCACACATGGACACAACACTATCACTGGTACACCAGGCTTTTGCTAGATTTCTTTTTTGGGGGGAAGGGGTTGGGCACTGAAATTCCTTCCAAAAGCTGAACAATCAGGTCTATATACATACACACATCTGATGGATTTTCCAGAACATGGTAAGTGTAGACTTTCTTAGCCAGCCTTGATAAAATAAGAAATGTAAAAATGTCATACATAATGTGAAGGGGCCAAACATTAGCAGCTAGTATTTTTAGGGATCCTGGCTCTTTTTTTAGTATAATTCTTTGTTGTTTATCCCTGAGATGGGCTGCGTGGATACACTGGCCCATTTAATCATTTGTTCACTGATAAAATACTGAGACACCCACAAGACTCCAGAAGTTCAGGAAAAAAATAAAGTTATGATAGGATTCAGCCACTAGATGGCAACTGTAAGCTGTAAATGTTTCCCCAATTTTTGCAATAGATTCCCAGAGGGCTTTCCTAATACTTGACTTTTTCAACCATGGTATGTTTTTAATATGTGTTTTCAAGCACATTTCCACTTGCTGGGGAAATATTTCAGCTGATGTGGAAATGTTGAAGAACACACTAGATCCTTTGCATTCTCAACTACCATGTTAATTCAACCAAGTAGAATTAATTGATAATAAAGATGAAATTCACTTAGGGTTTTGACATTCAAATGTAACTTAAAAATGCACCTTGGTTATTTTTTAAATGGACCTTGATTTTGCTTTATATAAAAACATAATGGTGTTAAAAAAGGTAAGTGTGTATCAAGAAAATTTCAGTTCTCTTTCTAAGAGTAGGGCCCACAGGTGGGGTGCAAGTGGGGCCCCAGTGGTGTGTCTATACCACTTGGCTCTACCTCTTGTCCAGGGCTGTCTGTGACAGGGACAGACACAAGGTTGAAGCTCTGCCATACTTCAGAGAATCTGAAAAATCAGGGAAATGCAGAGGCAAGGAGCTGAGCTTTTGAACGCAAAGCACCACTAATTATTCTTTATTGATGGCTGATAATTCCCTAGTATTTCATTAATACTGAAACTCAATCCCTCCATTTTCTCTGATTGAGTCATTTTAATGAGGTTCTATCCCTGAATACTATCAGGAAACGGGCTAGACTGGAATGGATTCCTATTTATTTTGGGCACGTAAGAAGATAATAGGACTCAAGGACAAAACCCCAAAATGATTTACAACAAATGTCTAGCGTTCTTAGTCACTGTCAGCAACATGAGGACTGTTTTGATCATTTTTCTGAGTTAACCATCAGGCACCAGACTCTTCGACAGAATTTTCCCTGACAACACTGCCTGCAAGGCTGAAGAACACAGACCACCACTGCCCGTGGCGGAACAGTCTTCTCTGAAACCATGGTTTCAGTCAGTGAAGTAAATTAAAATGGTTTGCTGTCACAGGAAGAAGGAGTAATAGCTGAGTCAATGGTTCTCAATTAGGGGTGCCTTTGCCTTCTACTTCCAGGGAACATTTGGCAATGCCTGTTGACATTTGTGTTGGTTGTCACAAGAGGGGGTGGGGATTCTGTGGGCATCTACTCAGTTTTTGCTCTCTTCTCCCTTTTATAATTTTTGAGACCCTTTTAGAACATTTTAGAGTCCAGGGATGCTGCTAAACATCCTATAATGCACAGGATGAGAGATAACTGGTCCCAAATGTCAGGAGTGCTGAGGCTCAGACAACTTGGCCCCAAATCTTTCAACTTCAACCAGTGGTCTGGGTATTTTAGGTACTTCTGAGACATGATAAGAGGATGGATGGGCTGTTTTGACTGTTTCAGTAGAGTTCAATGTTTGGTCCCTGAATCTCTACCCTCCAGCTCTCACTCCCCACCTCCACGCCCGTATATTTGCATACCCTTCCCAGCTCCAGCTGTTTGAGAATTGCATCAGACTATCCATCTGTCTCCAGAAAAAAAAGAATCCAAAAATGCAAATGACTTGTTCTCAGCTAAGTACACAGCTGTGTGAAGAACCATTTAAACCAGGACTGGTAATAGCTTTTTGTTTTGTTTTGTTTTGTTTTTTTAAGAAAACTATTTCAAAATTTCTCCAGCTTCTTAAAGAGTTCCTTTAAAAAATCATATGGTTGGGCTGAGAGGAGATAAAGTTGCCCATCTCTTTTTAAATGAACTTGCTTCCTGCTTCACTGAGAATTTGGAAATTCCCAGAGACAGATTTGTCTAATTTCTTTCTTTTGTATTTTCAAGTTCCTTCCCATTCCATAGGGCAAGTCACCCAATAATGGTGCTAAGTCTCAGTTTTTATTAGTCAATGGGGATGATAATACCTTCTTCACAGGATGTTCTCAGGTGGGTATGCACTAGTGCCTACCTCAGGATAATCCTTTCTCTCTGGCTCCCTCTCCATGAACTGGCTTGGCCTCCAGCAGACATACCTGTGGTACTTGAATGTGCCCTCCTGGTCCCCCTCTGACTTGTCTGGGCTGAGCACCTGACCTGGCTGAGCCCATCAGATTCCCTTCTTCTGAGCATTCTTGCTCCAGCTTTTATGTTGTCCTTTCTAAATGAACTTGTTTAAGTTCTCTCTCCTTGGTTTAATTTTCAAGGCTATTATCCACCTTGACTTAACCTATATTTATAGATTTCATTCTCTTTTCATCCTGTAACATCCTTTTAGAACCTACCTTCCCCACACAGCCCCGCACCTCTGAGACTGCAGGCATTGGTTGGCAGGGCTTCCTTTTCTGGAATGCTCTTCCTGCCAACCCTGTACTTGCAAATAGTCAAATTCAAGGCCGTTTCAAAAGCCATCTCCTCCCAGAGCATTCTTTTTTTTTTTTTTCCCAAAAAGAAGAAACCTACAGTTCTTCTCAGAAAGGAATCCTTTCTATTTTATATTTATTATTAACATACATGACTGATTTCCCTGTGAGTGTGCATGCTTCCTAGGGGCAATGGTTTGCTTTTCTTTTTCTATTCTTTGGCATCTAGTAGCATTGTTTCAGAGTAAACTGTAGATACTCAATCAAACTTATCAAATTAAGGATTATTCGTTCTATTTATTTGTGGTCTGGGAACTTCTTCAATAGCTGTCACTTTATCTATTTTAAGACTGTAATAAAATGCTGATGTATATACACATAGAATTCAGAGAACAGTAAGAGACTATTTCAAATGTTTCCTTCCCCATGGAGCTTTCTTTGGTTTTCCCATTAGGGATTAACAATTTCATTTGATATTTTGTTCAGCTAGTTCAGGAGACAAAGCCAATTGTGGAGGAAAAGGGTTTCTTTTGTCATGACTAGCCACACAATATCACTAATTAAATGTTTCCCATTCACTTAAATTTGCAAGCTGTCATGGAAAGATTTACAAAGCAGAAAAGAAACCATGGAATGTTCTAGAAAGAACTTGGAATGTTCTAGAATAAATGTTAACCAGAGAAATTCAGAGGATAGGTACACAATTTAACAAATAGAGATTGAGCATTGTCATTCTCAAAATACAGACCTCATATCCTGGAGGTGGTTTAAGTGGCACAAAGATGAGACATTAAATGGCAGTGCAAGAGAGCCATTCTCTTCCATTCCTTCTGTTTGCCTCAGGTTGACATTTGGACCTTTCTTTGTCAGTGAACAGAATCCACCTAGAATTTACTAACATTTTGTTTTCACCGAAGTTGTTTTTATGGCAACTGTTTACCATCAGACAGAAAAATAATCCCTTTAAAATCCAAAGTTAAAAATAAGAGTAGACTGAAAAATATATAAAACAAATAATAGCACTGATGGTATGCAGGTATGGTGTGAGGGTGGTCAGGAAGGACTGAAGTTTTAGAAAGCTGCATCTCATGCTGTATACTGTAGATTTAACTGCAGTGGATGTCAAAAATATCTCGGATTTGAAAAAGGGAGGGTGACTTACAAGTAGATATATGTCCTAATTCTTCTTGAAGCCATATTTGGAACAGATTTTCCTATGAAGACTCATCATTAATATGTATATATGAGGATTTATTTTTACATAACGTTAAGTCTTTAATTCTTCTGAATCATTTCCAGGTTACGTTCCAGTTTTGTGTGTATGTGTGTGTGTGTATGTATGCATCCTGCTCTCAGCAGAACAGCAAACACGAACTGTCACATTCTGATTCTGACAAATTATGCAAACCCCTGTCTAATCCAATTATTCTGTATAATTAGTGCAGTTAGTTTTAATTTATAACTGAGTTCAATTTTAAGGCAAAAAATAAATCTCCCTTTTTAATTTTCTAGTGCTTTAGTTTTATCCAGCTTTGCAAATTGTACTTATGGCCTGTCTATAAAAATAAACCTAAATGTAAATTATGATTTAAATCCCCATGGGCAAGCTGTTCTGCCTTATTTGTTAGAAAGCAAATAAGACCTACTTTATGGCCTATTTACTAAACTGAAAATTTCAAACCAAGGGATTTAAAAGACATCAGTCATATTGATATCATAACTACAGAAATTGCTAAACAGAGTAAAGCTCTCAGGATAATATAAGAATCTTTAGAAAAATATTATCTGATGTTTTTCTTTTAAATTATATAGTAATATGGAATTCAAAAAATGCACATACACACATTATTTATGTTCACCATTTAAGCTGTTGTTTAACCAAGCTATAGAGTCAAAAGACTCTAACCTTTGTTTTTCTGGTAATTTAGTTTTGATCACCAGTGTGTATTTATTCCCCTCCCCCTTCACCTGGACTGTGTCACATCAATGTTTTAAAAACCAGTGGGATGAAATAGGATTCCTCTTCTCCTTAAAATGCCATTATTATTTGAGGTTTCAAATATATGCTGTTTCAAATTATCATATGAAATTCTAATTGAGAAGCCCCAGGTAAGCAATCTGTTTATAAATCAGTTGATCTATTCCTTGCCTTGAAGAAGTTTTTGCAGGGACAATTTCTTGCGCTAATAATGTCTAAATATTTAGGTTTTGTCTATTGTAGGTGAAGTAGAATGTTCCTCCTTCTCTCTTCAGATTCACAAATTAGGAAGAAACCAGTTAGGAAGGTGTTCTGCGGTGTGACTTGCTCCCATGGGCTTAACCAGATTGGAAGGAGATGCTGCCTGCTGTGCAGAGGAGTAAAGCATTGGACTGGTTCCTGCTGTGACAACAGAGGAGAAAGCAGAGAATGCCCTGGGCTGCATCCACTCCCTCAGGGCCATGACTCAGCTACTGCAGGCTGCAGATTACACGCACTTCCCCAAGCATGTCAGCCATCAAGCAGTCATTTTCTTTCAGGCTCAAAAAAAGGACAAGAGAATGAGAGAGATCTTAATAGAGGGACACTCTTGAATCGTCTAGATTTGGTTAAATTTTGTATATGTGCAAAATTTAGTAACTAACCACTAGCCACATGCTTCGTACTGATGGTAACATTCCAGGCATCACCATGCAAATGAATAACCTGCTCTTCTGCAGCTCAGGAAATAGCACCTCAACTGTCTGGTTGCTTGAAATCCAAACCTTGGATGCTACTCGGTATTCCTCTCTCATCCCCACTACACACACACATACACACACACACTCTCTCTCTTAATTCAACCATAACCCTTTGTGTACCATTGTCCAAAACGTATCTATTTTTTTTCATTGTCAATACAGTCTAAGCCACCATCACTTCCTACTTGGACAGCAGCAATAGCTTCTTACTAGGCTCCTTTATGTTCTCCTAAAAAAAAAGAAATACATAAAATTTTTCCAGATAATTGTTTAAATGACAGCTTGATTGAAGTACTGTATAATTTACATACCATGAAATTCACCTCTTTTAAGTACACAATTCAATGATTCTTAGTAAATTTGCAACATTGCCCAACCACAGCTATAAAACCAATTTTAGAATGTAACTATCACCCGAAAAGAGCCTCTGTGCCTGTTTGCAGCCCATCACACTTGCACCTGCAATCCTAGGCCACCACTAGTCTGCTTTCTGTCTCCACAGATTGGCCTTTTCTGGACATTCATGTAAATAGGATCATGTAACATGTGGCCCTTGGCATTGAGCTTTCTTGTCATGTTTTTGAGGCTTATCAGTGTTGTAGTATGCATTAGTATTTCATTCCATTTTATTTTCATATCTGTAATTCTGAAGCATAATTAAACAAACACCAGGAAGACATCACTCAACTTCAAATTAGAATATTACACAGCTACTTAGTGCTCTGCTTCTCCCTCTAGTCCATCACCCACCTACTACCTGACATGATGGTTGTCCTTTGCTTACAGCTTTCTGATGAATTCCTGTGACTGTTAATATTAAACCCAAAGTCCTTTAAGTCCTTTCATAGTCCACACAGCTCTACCTGATCCTTGCTTCTCTCTCTTATTACTTTGCTCTTACTCACATACTCCAGACACAATGTTTTTCTTTCTGCCCTTTGAATATCACAAGCTATTCCCACCCCTCTTGTACTTAAATGTTCTTCTGCTTGATCTGCATGTGACTGGTCCTTGACATGGTCTCAACTCCAAATCCTCAGGGAGGGATTTCCTGACAAGCCAATCTAGAGGGAATTTCTGCCTAGCCAGTCATTACCCATCATACCACCCTGTTAAACTTTTCATAGTACTCACTGCTGTCTTTAATAATCTTATTTGCTTACATATTTTATGGTAACTTCCACTAGAATATAGGATCCCTGACAGAAGGGCCTGTGTCTCTCTTGTTCATTGTTTTATGCCTTGGGCCTTGAGCATTGTCTAATTCATAATTTATATGAACTACTATTTATTTAATGAATAAGGAAACAGGTAAGAGTCAGGACGTGGAATAAACAGGTAAAATCAGGGTGCAAAACGGATCTGGAGATCTGAAACAGCAGGCAGTGGGGTGCACCAAACCACAGTCATTGTCGAACTGGCAATATTTTTGGATCTGTGCTTTCCCATTTTCTTCTAAATAAGTATTCCTATGAAAAAAATTTAATCACTTGTCTCTTGATCAGGTGTAACCTCATGCAGAGAAAGTATGTACTTCTGATTTGCACTTTGGGTCTACGAACTCAGTGCAAATAGTGCTGGTTTTGAGTGATTTAACCCCACTTTTTAACAAGGTGTTTGATGTCAGCTTCAAGAGACTTGTGGTTTCAATCACCCTGGCAAGCTAGGTTTAGAATTAAGCCCTAGTAACTTAGAGTGCCCTCAAGGTTGTGTAGGTTCCTTAGGTTCTGAATATTTTCCATTTCAAATATAGGTCAAAACTTTTTCTTAGTTTACTTAACAAAAAAGAGATAATAATAGCCAAAAAGGAGAATCCTTTTCTCTCTCTTTCCCCGTCCCTCATTTTTACAAATTATTTTTATATTCGGTTTTATATTTATACATCCATAGTTTTTATATATAATAATTTTTCCTAGGGCCTAGAAAAAGTTTAGGTATTAAGTAATGAAGTTGATAGCTGACCGTAGGCCACTTTAGTTAAAATCATTGGTGTTAACCTTAGTCCTTGGACTTGGCTGGCAAATCCATTTTCACTGAACTTAACATGTAAAATATGGACATAGTGTCCTGATCCCTGGTAGGTTAAAGAAGGGATTAACAAACAATTTAAGAAAAGGACTTAAATTATTACTAGTTATTGCAAAAAACCTAGAAATTTCCTACAATGAATTGTGTTAATTTCATTGTCTCTCCCTATATATTTTAACCCATGACTTTGTTTTCTCCTGATGCTTTAAACAACCGAGATCCTGCACAAAAAAATATAACTAAGATGTTAATTGTTCTCACCTCAATGTACAAACAGCACAATGTAATCTGTTTGCTTAGTTACATGAAGTATCACTCTGTTATTTATACAATAATCCTAATTGTGAAGTTTTTTATGTATCCAGACAAATGGAGCAAATTGAGATTGTTCAGCGAGGCTGGAGAATGACCTTCATCTGAGCACAATGACTTGCTTGCTGTTTGTATACAAACAACAAAGCTGCATCTTAATTCCAGGCTCAAGTTCAGGCTGCCAGAGACAAAGACAGCATCCTGATGGTGGAAGCTGAAGACTCAGGGGCTTCCCACAACTAAATCAGTGAGTGACTATCAGCCATACACTTTCTCTCAAGGTGGCGGAGGTCACTCAAACAGGGCAACCAACTGTGCCAGTTTGTCATAGGACACAGGACTTTCAGGGTTAAAAACAGAAAATCCTGGACAAAGTGGGATAAGCTGGTCATCCTACACACAAACACACAAGGAATAACTAGTTGTGAACTAATAATATGGGTTCTAGGAATTTCTCCAAAGGAAGCAATCATAGATGAGTATAAAGATTTCCACAAAAGGTTATCTATCATGTGCATATCTCTGTGGGTGAGTGTGTACACACACTTACAGATATAGAAAAGCAAACTGTAAAACAACACCAAAACATTTATAAACATTATTGCCAGGTATTGTGATCATGAGTAATATTTAATTCTTTAACTTTCTCTCAGTTTTTGGCAACTTTTTTATTAGGAACATCAAATCTGATTTTAAATACTAGCCAATAATAAGACCAAGCACAGTGCTTGATACAAAATAGATACTAAAAGAAAATATTATTTGAAGTATAGGCATAAAATACATATTTCCCATCCAGATTTTTCAGCAGCTGCATTGGTTAGGAGAATCCTGGGTCTAAGATTCCACTGCAAAGTTGGACTCAAGCCCGATTTACTTAAATGTAATTAAACATTTTCCTCATGAAAGACTTTAAGTACTCAACACTTCCATTACCTACAGAGAACCACTCACTCGCCTAGTGAGATTGGACCCATTGTAGGTTATTTCTTGAGATCCTTTCACATTAATACCGCTCTACCAGCAGCAAGCATTACCGTGAGCACAGTACACACTGACTTTTATAAAACAAGCAGGAAATGAAACCTTAAGGGGGAAGTGAATGTGTTAATTTTCTTTTTTCGGTTTGGTGTCAGTGTCACCTAGTGTGAGTATGTAACAGTGTGTAAAAAAAAACACATCTTTGCTAATGTGGGGAAAGATCAAATTTGGTACAGCTGTAATCCTCTTGGGAAATAAAGACTCAGCTAGAGAACTGACTGTCCTAGTTCCCAGCTGCACATCCATTACCCACAAGGTTGTAAGAGATGCTGTCTGGTTTCGACTCTCTCAAGGTCATTCACCAAGACACTGGAACTACAAGCTGCAAATTGGCAAGCAGTGTGTGTGAAGCAAGAGTTTGGAGGTAAACAATCACAAACTCCAAAGGGCCAAATGTTGTCCAGGGCTAGAATGCAACCTCCAGAAGGCATAGTACTGTCTTTGGAAAAGAGTAGAAAACGGAAATAAGGAGTGTCTTGGCTCTAGGTCCCAATGTATTTTGAACTTGACTTTCACTCCCCTTACCCTGCCACCGCCAGCCACTATCATTTGCCATAGGATAGCAACAGCCTCCCAGCTGATGTCCCAGCTTCTACAGCTGCCCATGCCCTGTAGAGCCATTCGGACCACAGCAGCCAGATGGACTTTTTAAAGATGTAAAGATGTAATACAATACCAACAGGTTACTCCTGGACTTAAAATCCAAACTTCTTACAGTGGACTCCAGACCCTGGGATCTGGCCTCATTGAGATGGCCTCTCTTCCATCTCCTTCCCCTTTCAATCTGCTCACTCTGCCCCAGCCCCCAAACATGCCAGCCTCCTTCTTATCATAGGGTCTCTGAACTCTCCATTATCTCTGTCCAGCTTGTTCTTTGCCCGACTGGTTCCTTCTTGTTCAATCATCATTTCTTGGGGACACTTTCTGACCAACTTAATGAAAACAGTTTCTACTTCTCAACTTGATTAGTTTCCACTGAGTCACTGCAGAGCTGGAGGAGCCCTGAAACTACACGTTGGCTGAATGCTAAATAAGCTGAGGGTTATAAACAAATATTTGGCTAAAGTATTGACATCATGGAATAAGCTTCTGGAATACAAGAATCAAATAAAACTGTTAACAATTTAGTTACCATTACAACTTTATTATAAAATTTTAATAATCAAAATTTAAATTTTTGCTATTATGGTGTAATAATGTCTTAGCACTATCAGCTAAAAACTTCCCCCTGGTGCCTTATAGGACACGTTTAAGATAGATGGCAAATAGATGTTTATTTTGCCTTGAGGGCTGGTGGAGGAGTGAAATATTTCTGGGTCAGCTCTGCAGTGTGGGGAACTGTTAACTGTGACAGAGAGTTACGAAGCTTTCCTTCCTTTCAGATAGGCATGGATTAAGGTAAGCTTTATTTTATTTTGTTTAATGTGATGAATGTTACTACACCAGATGGGTCTACAAAGATTAGAATTCTAATGTGGCCTAATCTTCATTTTTCTGCCTTGAATTATTATTCAAGTTTTATAAAGATTTCTTGGCTCAAAAGGGATGGAATACTCATTCTAAAGCTATCAAATTGCATTCTTTTAATATTCATCTACTTATTTAACTGTTTGAAAATCTTGTTTTTTTCATATAAAATAAGCAGTTTTATATGGTCAATTATTACATGTTGTAACATTTTGATAAATACATATATATTTATATTTATAGTTCTACTGACTGATAGGATTCCAACATATAAAGCACATATAAAGACTGTGACTTCAAAATGCATTTGAAATGCTCACTGGTACTTCAAAATGAATATTCAGATATTAACAACAAGGAAGAGTGGCATAACTTGCTTGTGTTATAGACATTTGTCACACTGGCTATGATGCCATACATGACTCTGAAATAACATTTGACTATTAGGCTTTCCAAAGGCAAGGTTGAAGAAAGCTGTATAATAAATTTTGACTGAATTGTAAGACCAAAGCCAAACTCAGATGCACATTTACACAGTGATTTAAAAATGGTCTCATCTAATGTTTGTCTGTCCCATTAGATCGTGGGTGCCACAGTGGCAGGATTTTTGCTTCTTCTGTTCCTGCTGTATCCCTAGCACCTTGCACAGTGTTTACATATAATAGCCACTCCCATAGATGAGAAAGAGGAAGGACTGATTGAATGAATGGAGTGAATAGCATCTTGTGTTCCTCTCTCCATAAGCTGATTGTCACTCTGATTTACATGCATTTGTGGGATCAGCAGGCAGCAGACCCTTGAGATGAATTCTGATCACAAACAACCAAAGGAGTACATTGACTTCTTTTAAAGACTGCCATTTCTAGAGAATAGGCTGGTTTTTATAGATTTGTTTTGTTTGGGGTCTCTTTAAAGTAGGAGAGTGAGAAGGAGAGAGAAGCATTTTCCAGATCCCAAGCCTTGAAACATTCAATGCAACAGAAAATCACCTAGTTCTGTACTTGGAGTAGAGATTGTTTGCATGATTTGACCCACAGGGAGAAAAACATGGTGCAAACGCTTGGTGGGGTAGAACTGGAACTTCAGACACTGAGATTCCTGACTCCAATTCCTTTTTCCTGATAACCCTCAAACATTGATGTTACAATGCAGTCGTACTTCTTGATATATAAAGAAATGGTAGACAAGAGCTCTCTTTTTATTCTTTTTATCTTTTCAGTAAATTTACCAGAGAAAAAAACTTAAAGCAATAAAACCCTTCCTTAATTAGATTATATGACAACCTGCTGGCTAAATTTCAAGATACACCCCAATTTATATAGATTTAGTTTAATTTGTGATGCACCTAGCGATTTCTTGGTGTCTGTGTGCATGTGTGTGTATTTCATTCATTACTTGAAAAGTGACAGTGGTTTGGTGTCAGTAAGAACTCATACAATAGGGGTCACTCTAGTTTTCAGTCATTTCTGTTCTTTCAAATATTGAGCACTCATTTAAATGGAGAAATCTCTGCTCATTATATCATTATAATCATCAGTATGCTAAAGAGGTTTCCAAGCCCATCAAATGGGCCTCCTTTTTATTTATTTTATTTTATTCTTTATATAAAGAGATAAACACTTTAATTTCTTTTATTTATTTATTAAATTTTTTGGGTGGCATTGGTTAATAGATTACATAGGTTTCAAGTGCACATTTCTATGATATACGATTGGGATACTGTATTGTGTGTCCACCACCCAACGTCAAATCATCTTCGGTCACCATATATTTGACCTCCTTTACCCTTTACTGCCTCCCACCCCCTTCCCTCTGGTAACCACCATACTATTCTCTGTGTCTATGAGTTTCAGTTTTACAACTCACATATGAGTGAAATCATATGGTTCTTAGCTTTTTCTGACTTATTTTGCTTAGCATAATAGTCCTGAGGTCCATCCATTTGGCAAATGGCAGTATTTCATCTTTTCTTATTGCTGAGTAGTATTCCATAGTACGTGCCTCATTTTTAGCTTCTCCCAGAGCCTTTCACCATTAGCCATTAAGGCTTATCTTTGAGTCAATTAAGTATAATTGGCTCAAATTGGATAACTGGCCATCTAATACATGTAAGGCATTATAAGAAAATTAGCCTGATACATAGATTTTTCCAAGTGCCAGTGAGAAATCTACATATAAATGAACATATTCCATGGGAAACTGTTAAAGGGCATCTAATTGAGAGATCAAATATCTTAAGCTTCTTTAGTTCATACCACCTGACTTTGACGGTCTATGCTGTTTTCCTTTTGACCTGGGCTTCACTGATGGCAACAATAATTATAAAGAAAAGTGTAACAGCTCTTATATTTGTGCCAGGTGCTTTGTGTATACAATTAAATGTGAATCCTCATCAACAAGCCTGTATATATCCTTCATGAAGAAACTGAGGTTCCGAAAGATTCAGTAACTTACCCAATGTAACAATGTCAGTGGCAAAACTGAGATCCAGACTAGGGGTTGTCTCACCCAAAGCTGTTGCTCTGATGCTTATCTTCCATAGAATCACTAAAATGTTTCCAACTAGGTTCCCAGCTATAAAAGCTTCCTTGAAATAACTGCTCTACCCCAAATCCTTTGAACCAGAAACTATGGTGGGGGGGAGCTTTTAAGTCTTTACAAATGAATCCTGGGGAATTTCGAAGGACTCCAGAATTTAAGCACCAGAGCCTGGGAAATTTCCAAACACCCTGATGATTGATCCTATGCCAAGAAGAGCATCTGTCTTCCCTGGAGGCCCCACACTCACCTGCTTCCCTGCAGTGAATTGAGCTCTATATCACAAGTACAGAGGGTTTGTTCAAAACAAATAAGGCACTTACCAACACGTAGGCAGTATTATCTCAGCAGCGCTCTAACCTCTTTTGAACAAAGGCTCTGATCCAGAAAGAAGTTGAAAGAATGGGTTTGTGGAGATGCTGGCTGTAGGGGGGCTGGATGCTGTGTGTGTTGTGACTCTGGATGAAGGCTCAGGGAGGATACTGCCCTTTTCCATTCCTGCTGTCCTGAGAGTCTGTCCTCCAGCCTTTTGGCAGTAATGCCCTTACCATCAGGCAGACTTGATGACTTGCTGCCCATGCAGTTGAAGTCATAGAGCCTGGATTTGAGGAGTTGTAGGATTTTAGGGCAGACTTCCTAGCTTCTTTTTTTTTACAAGTAAAGGGGAGAAAATGGTTATCTGCTTCCTAAGAGTACCATGTAGGCTTCAGTGAAATTATAGAGGGTTTTGGCTATTAATAATATTTCTTGAGAGGTTATGATATGCTGTTCATTGAACTCTCTGCCCTTAGCATGAATTATATCATTTTTCAACATCAGTAGCATGGGGCAGGTTATATTGTTGTCTCCTTTTCAAATGTGAGGAAACTGAAGTTCAATGAGGAGAATCCACTTGCTTGAGGTCACCCAGGTGGCGAGTGGTGGAGCTGGGATTTGGACTAGGTCTGTTAGGCTCAACCATAGGGTACCAGCTAGCTCAGTGCCTAGCACCTAGATTTCAATAAATGGTTGGGGCAATTGTTATTGATACTGATTTGCATGAAGAAGGATGATGATCACTGTCACTAGTGGTTCTCCTGGAATTTTATTAGCACGTTGAGGGCAGGGCCACCTCTGGCTCATCTTGGCAGACTCACCTATTTAGCACCTAACAGTGCTGCTGGATATGGGTTGAATGATGCCTGCTGAACTGAGTGTCCTCATTGAGATGGAACATCTGTGCTAGTCCTAATGTGTGACAGCACATTCATCACCATTTAAATAGGGCCAGTGATTTAATCCACACAAGAAACTGATTTTATGGAAAGGAAATGAGCCCTATTAGATAGTTTTGCTGAACAGTCAGTGGTAATCAAATTACCTTCTTTTAGTGGTGTGACTTCTTTCAGAAAGATAGGGTAGCAGGGTCAGTTAAAAGTATAGGCTTTGGGTTTGACTCCCAGCTCATCTATTTATTATCTGTGCAACTTTGACCAAATCACTTACCCTTTCTGAACCTCAGTGAAATGGGAATAACAATAGTACCTATCTTAGAGGTTTTGGTAGGGCATTAAATAAGCCATTGACTATGAAATACTTAGTACAGCACCTGGCCCAAAGTGTTGAATCAATGTTAGTGATTACTATTTTAGACCCAGGTCACTTTTTCATCTCTCCCTTCTCCCTCCAAACAAGAATAAAGCCATGGTAATAATCGCTAACATAATTAGTATGTGATAAGCACTGTTTTAGATATTTTAGGTATGTTAATTAATTTAATTTTCACAAGAATGTAGAAAACTTGGCACAAATAGTTAAGTAACATGCCCAAGGTCACATAGCTGAGGCATAGACCCAGGGTCGTGGCTTCCTATTCCAAGCTTTGGTCTATGACACCAGACTGCTTCTATGCACCGGTGAATCTAATCCAAGCCTTTCTGTGTTCTTATTAGTGAGAATGTGGAGTTTCTGGGCTGCATCCCATTATTACAAGTAAGTAACTATATGACCCTCCTTTCCAGATCCTCCCTGATCACTAAGTAATAAGTAGTTTTTCACACTTGGTGAGAAATGAATTGGATTTCCACTGAACAGTGATGGGCAATAAGATTGGTTCTCAGATTACTCAGTATTAGTTATAATTGGCAAGTAAACTCAGGCAAGGTATTCAAGAGCTAAATCAGAAAGGCAGTGGACCTAGTGTCAGTTAGTTCTTGGAAGGCCATTAGAAAAATACATCCCTGTATTATGCCTACCTAACATTGGACGACTCACAAAATCAGAACTTTCAAGGATTTCTCACATTTAGATGGAGCTTTATGGTCTAAATGTCAAACTCCAGGCACCACATGATCATCCAGTTCTGGAACTCCTCCTACCAATTTTAGAAATTTCACCATCTGAAAGTTACTTGCAATTCCTGAAAAATCTACCTTCAGATCTGCCATTATGGACCTTCTCTGGATCAGCTGGATAAAAAAGAACTATAGGATTGTTGAGGGAGAAGGGACCTTGGATACTACACCTTAGCATCTGGTGATTCTAGAAAGCATGGTGACCTATGTGAGACAGAGGTAAATTTACGTGAAGTCGGGTGCAGCACTAGAAGCTCCTTCTGCAAAACTTGTTCTTCTAACACCCATTCCTTTCCCATGTCTACCCCACTGCTCACTGTTTTACCATACTTTCACCCTCCAGCTCATGAGCAAACACAAACTGGTTTTTAATAAAAGTTGTGGCTTTTGGATCCAGCTTTCTGGTCTAGGAGGAAGGACCGTCTCTAAGCATCCCAAACTGTGATTATAATTTTGCTTCCTCCCAACCCACATATCTTCAGGGAGCCTAGCAAAACTGAATTTCTAGGTCAGTGCTGGCCTTTACCATTTATGATTTAATTAACTCTGAAAGAAGCTAAGCTTTTTTCTTAGAAAAGAAAAACAAGAGAAATGGTATACAAGCTTCCACTGAGTACTACTACATAAATGTCTCCTTGACTATGACCTTGAGCATGGAGTTTTGAGAAATGTAGACAGAAAGGAGCTGATTCTGAGGAGGCCCTTTTCCCATGTGGTGCCTTTTGCAGATCTCAAAAGCTATAATGGCTTCTGGAGAATTTACTATCCTGTGCCCCAGCATTTGGAATATTTCCAGCCAGCTTTTCTCCATGGCTCTGCAGTGTCAAGG
This sequence comes from Macrotus californicus, assembly GCA_007922815.1. NCBI lineage: Eukaryota > Metazoa > Chordata > Mammalia > Chiroptera > Phyllostomidae > Macrotus > Macrotus californicus. The sequence continues at coordinate 2,222 of VMDR010014822.1, read as the reverse complement.
GCCACGTCTGCATTACTCCTCACTCTAATGCTAATGCCCAGCAAATAATATGTGTCTCATGTTTGTTGACAAATATGCCTGTTGTTCCAAGTTTACTCTGGTCCTTAAAGATGCATCAAGCTTATAGACAGAAATCCAGTCATATCATCCCTGCCTTAAAATCCTCCAGTGGCTTTTCTCCATGGTCTTTAAATGAAGTTCAGATCTTTTAAGTAGCCTATAAGGTCCTGACTGTCTGTCCCTGCTTTGCTCTTTAGACTCCCCCTGTAGCATGCTTTTCCTCACTGACTAAACTCTAGTCACATTGCTCTCCTCTCTGGTCCAGGAACACATCGAGCCCTTTCCTACCACAAAGCCTTTACACCTTCTGTTCCCTGCACCTAATATGCTTTTCCTAGCTCTTCTAATGGCTGATTCCATCTCATCCTTCAGGTATCAACTCACACGTTACCTATGAGTTGGGTTCCTTGGCCAGTAGAGCACCCTACATCTCCATTGCCCTTTAGTGCAGCAGCCTTTTCATTTCTTTGAGAACAAAAATACAACCTGCTATTATCCTTTATACTTACTTGTTCATTTGCTATTGTCTATGTCCTTTACTAGAGTATGCTCCATGAGGTCAAGGCTGGACCTATGTTATTCATGGCTATAGCCCCAGCCTTAGTTGGAAACAAGTAGAGCATTCCATGAACACTTGCTGAGAGAATGCAAGCGCCAGCCCTTCATATCATTCTTTACATCTAAATTTTAAAGGAATCATTCAGGAAAGATATTCTGTTTCCATTTAAAGTATCCCAAGGACCTGTACACAGAAAATTTTCATATTGGGAAAGGAAGTACTACTAAGAAGATGATATATGAGGCAAGGATTGAAGGCTACAACTTCCTTTTTTGACTTTGACTTAGCGTAGGGGAGATTTAATGGAACTACATTTTTTTAAAGATTTTATTACTTTATTGTTGTTCTGCATTTTCTCCCCACCACTACATTTCTATGAATAATTTGGTAGTAAGCCGAGCCCATTCCAAGTTGTACCATTAGGACAAATAATATATTTCATAGAACAAAAATGTTATAGAATGTATTGTTTTTGCTCTTTTTAAAAATATGGTCTCATCAGAAAAGGCGCCATTGAGAAATACTAGGACTATAGCAAGATTTACCAGTTAAGGTATTTTATTTTTATATCCCTTGGAAAGTGGTAGGAGACAGTTTGATTGTGTTTTTGAATTCCTGACAATAATGAAATCCATACATCATGAAGCCCATGGCTTGTCAGGAAATAATGAACTTGTTACATAATCAGATGCCAAATGGCATTCTTGATTTCAATTTAGAAGAATATAATTTCCAATAAGTCAGCACAGTATTGGGCTGCTAACTCAAACTGCCTTTCTCTATAGCAGAATTATTCCCTTTTCTCTGGTATTTAATCCTCAGGGCATGCTTTCTTTAGAGGTTAACTTACTCTATACAAATCTACTGAGAGAGACAGGTTTCCTTGCATCAATTTTCCCCAAGTAATTTACATACTATCTTTCTAATCTTTGCCATGTCCACTTTTATGGCAAAAGACAAAAGATTACTTTCATGATTTTTAAAAATCATATTTGTGTATTACCTGTGCTATTACTTACTTAATATATTTTATTTAAATTAACTCACTTTTTAAATGTTAATATATTTCTTTAAAAAGAAAACCTCATGTCACTGCTGCAGTAGACAAAGCGGCAATACCAGCCACAATGGGAAGTAACACAAACTACAGTCTGTTATTATCCTTTATATTTACTTGTTCACTTATTATTGCCTGTGTCCTGTATTAGAGTGTACATTCCATGAGGCCAAGGCTTTACCTATATTATTCACGGCTGTAGCCCCAGCCTTAGTTGGAAACAAGTAGAGCATTCCATGAACACTTGTTGAGAGAATGCAAGCGCCAGCCCTTCATATCATTCCTTATATCTAAATTTCAGAGGAGCCATTCAGGAAAGATATTTTGTTTCCATTTAAAGTATCCCAAGGACCATTACACAGAAAACTTTTTAGGTCGGATGAGATCTAAATAATCCTATTGAATTCCACCTGGAGGCCGTTGCCTGTAGAAGGTTTGGAATCTGAGACCTGTGGAGGTGATCAAGATTTATTAGAACCACAGCAAAACATTCGTCTTGACTCGGTCAGAAGAACTGAAAAGAAATATAAAAGGAGTGACTTCCTT
>VMDR010014821.1:0-23036 GCA_007922815.1 Macrotus californicus | reverse complement strand
GTGGGATTCTTTGTTCATGGTACCCACAGAACACTCCTCTACTTCTTGTGAGAACAACTTCATAGAGAACTGAGTCATAGAAAAGTGGAGTCAGGTAGAATAAGATCTTACAAACATCTGATTAGCCTCCCAAAGATCTTCCATGTCTTTAATGAAGAAGTTGAAAACTGAACCAAGATGTTTTATTTTGTTTTTTTTGTTTTATTTCTAATTCTAGACTTTTTTTGTTTTATTTCACTTAAGTTAATATAATATTTTATGCTTCCTTCAGGTATAATATGTTTTTTGTTGTTTCTTCAAGTGTCAAAAATATTTCAGCAATTGTTTTAAGTAATCAAATCTAACATCTGTCTAACATTTGTCTAACATCTCAAATTACTTGCTGATATTTATGTCATTTTTTCTTAATAATTTTTTAAAGTTTTATTTATTTATTTTTTTAGAGAGAGGGAGAGGGAGGGAAACATTGTTGTGTGGTTGTCTCTTGTGTGCCCACTACTGGGGACCTGGCCCACAACCCAGGCATGTGCCCTGACTGGGAATCAACTGGCCACACTTTGGTTTATAGGCCAACGCTCAATCCACTGAGCCACACTAGCCAGGGCTAGCTTTTTCTTAATAATTCTTACCATCCCTTAATATTGTATTATATGTTTCCTTGCCTTGGATAAGGGATAAATGCTTTTTAATTTTTGCCTCCTATATCTTCAGTAAAAGCTGGAGAAATATCTTCAAGAATTAGGTTACACTCTTATTATTTGGTCCTCCTCTATTTAAATATCTACTTTTTATATTTCTTTCTTCTTATATAATTAAAGACATTAGCTAAACTCCAACATTTGCTTTCCTTTGTAGGGTATGTAATTAGAAGTCTTTTTCCTCAGCATACCGCACCCTCTATAATTCTGAGGATAAGATCACTCAGGATCTACTGTGAAATAAACTATAATTTAATTCTGCCAAAGTACATAGTACAGGAAGTCATCCTTATCTACATTTGAACAAATATAAAAGTTTTTTCATTATTTCTCTAATAAATAGATTGAGAAATTAATCTAAAATTTGAAGAATTGCAGGAATTTCATTAAAATTTTTTAAATCTTCATCAAACAAAAACATTGACAAATTAAAATCTAGACATTTTACAATATACATCATAGAACAATGAGAGAACAATAAGAAATGCACATAATCTTGCCCCCAGTACATTTTTGATATATATCCTATGTATTTTATAAAATGACCTCAGCTGCAAATAAGAGGCTACAGCAGCCCAAATGGCTGCAACAGAAGGAAAAGTTCATAAGTTCCCAGGGAAGGCCACATCCCAGACAGGTTTAGTCACTGGTTCCAAGTAGCCACTTGTCCTTTTCTACTGACAATCTTAATCATGTTGGCTCAACTCTCTTCAGGGGTGCAAGGTAACTGGAGCAGTTTCTAAAATAACTTGCAAACACAAAAGTTGTGAATGAAAAAGAGGAGTTATTTCATCCCTTTAGGAACAAGAAAATATTTTCCAGAAACCTCCAGTCATTGATCAGAATTGTGTCATATATAAACCCCTAAAGAAATCATTAGGAAGGGATGTGAAATTACACTGCTTAAGTTAAGGAAGCACAAGGCTATGCGGGTGGTGAATTACCTGAAAGAAAAAAAAATGAGGGCTCTGGACAAAAGAAGAAAGAAGGGATGGCATAGATACTGGCATTCTTTCTGCTACATCCTTCTAGGTTTCCTACATGTAAGTAAAATTCTGTTCTGTATCCTTTTTAAAAGTCTTCTCTCTTACTTTTCTATACTTAAGTATTTCTCCGTGTTTATATAATGGCTCCATACAATTATATGAAGGTTCCAAAATTTATTGAATAATGTTCTATTTATTGTATTGATGTCATATTGATAAGCATTTAGATTACTTCTTGCCATGTCAATTGTAATACATGAAGACAAATGCAGAGTGAACGCTGAGTAGATGTGCAAATGACAGATTGATAGATGATTAGATAGATAGATAGATAGATAGATAGATAGATGATAGATAATAGATAGATAGAAAGAAAGAATTATAGTATTATTAAAACTCTCCTTCCAGAACACCATGGACAAAAATTGTGTATACTTATTTTCTTCTGAGTTCAGAGCTAGCTATAGCCTATATATTTTGCTATGTGTTGTTGTCATTTTCTCTAATTAGTAAAGAGCCTGTAATTGCAGTTTTGATTCCCTCTTTGGCACATGGTATTTAGAAGATTTTTTAAATTGCCATCTTATTGCTTTTAAATGTTAATTAAACATTTATTTTTTTCCTTTTAAGTTTTATTACTGGAAGTATAGAGGCAGAGAAAATGGCCCATAAAATTTATGCTTTGAAGATTTTATTGACATTTCCTTTGTGACCTAACATATGTTAATTTTTAAATTATCAAATGACACAGGAAAAAATCTGCATTTTTTTACTATGCAAAAGGTTTAATTAAATATATCTTTAATTTATATGGAAATTATATTTATTTTTGAAATGATTTAAAAAAATTAAAAAGAGAAAATGTTCTGCATTATGTATTTTGATACACTTTTTTAACAAATAGATTCTTAACAGTTATAACTTCATTGTCAAAGGTATTCTGTAGTAAATAAAATGATTGCCCCGTTTAATGCTTTTAGCTTTGGATTGCACATCTTGTCTGTTTTTATAGAGGTTTAGGAAAGGCCTCAATAAAAGATGAAGTATACATCTTTCCCATTGAATCTGGATGGACCTACTTCTGCTTCTACCAATACAGTTTCATAAAAATGGAATTATGTGACTTCTGAGCTAGATCATGAAAGCGATACAGCTTCAGTCTGGTTCTCTTGGATGCTTGCTTTTGGGACTTTCCTCTCATAGCCCAAACCTCCTGCTGGGAGAAGCCTAAGCCACACGTAATAGAGAGCTATGTGGAGAGACCACATATAGGAGCACCCGTGACAGTCCCAGTGGAGTCCTCCAGTTGTCCCAGCCCAGACTCTGCAGGTGTGAGTGAGGGAGCCTGGAGGTGGCGTCTGCCCCAAGGCATATGAATAATACCCAGCCGTTCAGGTCTTCCCAACTCAGGCTCCAGACATCATGGAGCACAGAAAAGTTATTCCTGGGATTCCTGACCCCAGAATCTTTAAAAGTACCAAAATGTTTGTTGTTTATGCCGCTAAGGTTAACAGTAGCAGGCATAAACTCTAATTTTAAAAACCTTTGTTATTGTTTATACACTGTATTATGTATTATTATAAAATTTATTTATCCTTATATAATTAATATATTATCACATTAGGCATGTCTTTTGAGAATATCATACAGTTCCTACCTTTTAAAAATTATTATAAGTTCTTTTGGGCTCAATTGGTCAGAAATTTGGGGGGTCATGCTGCTTCTTACATCAGTTTAGTTTTGCCCTTGTCCCAAGTCCTTTGAAATATGTCCTGTTCACTTTTATTTTATTCGGAATTTTGGTAGTATGATTTAGATAACATATATTTGTCTCCCTCATATTCAGATTTTTTTATGCTTCACCTGCCCCAATAAGGAGATTTGTGTTTCTCGGGTCGTGACAATAGCTTCGGTCTCTGTCTTCACTCTGATGTGGTGCTGTAGGAGCTGCTGGAGACACAGATGTACCTACACCATTTTTCAGTCCCAGAAAGGCTATCATTGTCATAGCTAAATCCAAGGCTTGTTAAATATCATGGGAATTCTTTGTGACCCAAAGGTTATAAGAAATTGCTTTAAAACTATCCTGGACTGAATTTTTATAGATATTTCTGATGAGATTTTTTTAAGTTTATTCATTTTGCTTCTCATTTTTTAGTCAATGGTAATTTATATCTTCTTGCAAAGCTATTCATTTCATCATGATATTAAAATATAATTATTATAGAACTTTGTCTAAGTCCTCTTGAGAGTTATAATTATTTTTTCATTCTGAATTTTTTAATTAAATATTTCTCAATTTTACTGGTTATTTAAAGAATCAATTATTTTATGTAGTCATAAATTCTATTCTTGGTGTTATATTCTAATTAATTTGTTTTCTTTTCTTATGTAATCACATCTTTTGATTTCTTGGTATTATTTTACTCTGCTTTATAATAGCATAATTTTTTATTGCCTTATTCACCAAAATAAAACAAGTTTGGGACCTGGCCAGGTGGCTCAGTTGGTCGTCCCATAGATCAAAAGGTTGTGGGTTCGATCCAAGGTCAGGGCTGCTGGTTCCAACCCTGGTTGGGGCGCACGTGACAGGCGGTTGGTTATCAATGTTTCTCTCTCACATCAATGTTTCTTTCTCACTCTCTCTACCTCTCTGTCTAAATCAATAAATATATCCTTGGGTGAAGATTTAAAAAAAAAACAATTCTTGCACATTCCCCTTCCTCAACTGTAACATTTTTTGTTCAAGATTATTATTAATATTTTTGTTTAGACTTCCCCTTTATTTGACATCAGCCTTGCCAGGCTTATGTGAATGTATGGGTAAAAAACTCTGAGCTTTACTTTTGATGCCTCATCTGCTCTTTAGCTGAGCCAGCTCCGGGCTGAATTCAGGAGTTTTGATCTTGCTTGCTATATTTAGGGTGTCTGGATGGCCTACTGGGGATGTGTGACGTGCATGTGGTCACACACTGGCAATAAAACACTTTCCGATATAGAGCTGTTTGCCCAAGTGTGCACAGAACACTGGGGAGTATAGAGCTCCTCATTTGAAACGGTTTACTATTCACGTCTTCCTGGGAAGCTTTTGATGACCCCCTGTAGTTCAGGTGCCCTTTTGAGGAGGCTTTCCTGCAGCCTGGAGAAACTTCATACAGCCTGAGGCAGCATCCTGCTTAAACCTAATGTGCTTACCCCACCTTTCCTGAAGAAACTCTTAACTTTTGCATATCTAGCACCATTATGCTCTGGAGATGCAAGCAGAGATCCAGGAGGACTATTTAATTCAATATTAAACATAGACATGCTCTCTGAGGAGAAGTTTACATAGCTGTGTAATAGAACATATTGTCCTCAAACAAAAATTTGAGACCAGAATATAAGACTTTCTTTAATTACTCTCTGGAGAATGTTTAGAAAAGCAGAGCAAGTTCACAACACAAACAGCATCCCAGGGGTAATACTCTAACTGTTGCAGAATCAATTGTTGAAAATAAGAATGATCTGGGGACAGCATTGTCATAACACAGGGAGTCTGAGAACAACCTCAGTGAGGCAGTAGAGAGGTAGCCAGCGTAGCAATGTCTGGAGCCAGTAAATATATGAGACCAGATGTTTGGAGCCAGGGACAACACAGACGTAAAAGTAGAGGATAACATCCCAGAGGGTGCACGGAAAAGGATTAGGCAGAGTTCATTAAGCATTATGGAATTCAGGAGGAAGCCACTAAATGGGAAAAGCATATCATTAATCCAGGTCAAACTGGGCTACATTTATGGTCTGTAAGTAAAATGAATGTCAAAGGTCAAGGGCAAAGACAAAATTCTACATGCTTCAGACTCTATATCTTTGGCAGAATTTTCTTTCTCTGGAGCCACGATGTCTAATAGTCACTAAGCCTTTAGGCTCTTTAAATTTTAAAGAAAATTTAAAATTCAGTTTCTCAATCTCACCACACACATTTTAAAAGCTCAGTCTGTCAAAGGCACAGAATGAATATTTCCAACATCACAGAAAGTTCTGTTGGACAGTGCCGCTCTCCAACCATGGTCCACTGGGGCACGAGATTGTTCACATGGTTTATATCGGATCCACCATTCATCTAAACTTTTTTATTTTTATTTTTGTGTATATTTCATGTGCCCATAACATATTCGTATACAACATATGGAAATTCTGAAAACTGAGGTTTATATTTAACTTCACTTGCTTTACTTTTCTCCTTAGCATTTGCCATAATTTAATACATTATTTCCTCATTGATCTTTTTTATTATTACTTATGATTTCTATAAATCTAAGCTTCATGAATGAAAGAAGTTTGGTCTTTTTTTAATTCACTGAAAATAACATAACACATGGATGTTCAATAAATAAATGTTGACTATTTGTAGCCAACCCTTTGGACTGTTTAGGTGGTGCACTGTATAAAAAAAATAAGGCATTTATATTCCTGGCAGGGAAGGTTAATATATTTATTTCAGTAAGTAGATAACAAAAAAAGTGAATTGTTCTATTATAACCATTTTACTGAAACAAATTTCTGACACAGAAGTAAAGGAGAGGCGCCCCTTTCTAATTTGCACAAAAGATGCATAAAGGCCAGCATATGTTGAAAGTGCATGGACAGTAGGTTTTTTGGAATGAGCATATCATAGACAAATTTGAATCCCCCCTTCTAGAGGATAAGAATCTAACTGGAGCAACGGAATTTAAAAGGTTTACTCAGAAGAGCAAAGTGAAAGTACTGGTGTAAAGAAAGCCTGTGGAGTAAGGGTTCACGTTGTGTACTAGTAATCAAGGTATTAAACTGAGGTTGAGGATGGGAGTTATCAGCACCTCTGAAGGGATCCAGTCGGGCATCATAAAAGCTGATGAGCTTGCCATTCAGACAGCAGTTCTCAATAATACCTTGACTCAAATTCATCACAGGGACATACAGTTGATTGGCATTATGATCAGCTATTCTAAAACACACCGGAAGATAACTGTAAAAGTAATCACTTGTCAGCTATTCTAAAACACACGGGAAGATAACTGTAAAAGTAATCATTGTCGATAGATAGTGGTGTTTTCTGTTGATTTGGGTGTGACTTAGAGCTTACCAAAAAGGCATGATACAATAAAACTGGGAGTCAAGAAGAACTGAGAACATGACTATATATTAATCTCTTGCTGTCAGTTCCCATATTTATAAAATAGTATTAATTATATGAAATTATGCATCTTTCATAGGGCTATGGAGGATCTCTAGAACAATCTCTGGCATATGGTAGAGGCTCAATGAATGAGTAGTTCCTTCTTCTTTCTCATTTTAAAAATTCCAATTTGAAACTAAACTTCTTCTTTTAAGACTTCAACTCCATTCAGAAACAATAATGATTTTAAAAAGCATAGCAATTCATATGAATTGAAATTTTACTAGGTAGGAGGACTATTACTAGGTAGTAGTAGGCTGAGCACTTATATGTTCTTGAAACCGAAAGTGCATTGTCAGGTTCCAGTTATTTGGCTCCTCAATCCCCAACCCCCTGCTGCCCCCTCATGATGCCAAAAACCCCTCCCCGATGAATGGATTCAACAAAGTTGGGAAGACTAGCTTGCAGGAGGGAATTTAAATTTCTCCATTTGTATGAGAGAGTTTTCATTACCTTCTCCACATCCATTTCTTAATATTACCCTCAACTTAACTCTAATCTCCTTAAAAGATTTTTTTCAAAAATTTAATGAAAGCACTAGTGGCAAGCTGAAAGGAAGAGAGAGATAAGAAATGCATGTCTCAGGACAAGAACTGTGCTCAGCCCAGCACCAAAGGTCAGTTCAGAGAAGGCCATCCTGGGGAAGTTCGTATTTCAAAAGACACACTTCTCTGTCTTGATGATTTCCTTGTGAGCCGGCTCTGAACTCCCCAAGTTTCCCTGACATGTTGACATGACCTAAATTTACACTCTACGTCAGGAATGATAATTTCTTCCAATTTATAGAAGCAAAAAATTTAAAAAAGCCTATAACTTCAAAACATCACAAAGCAATACTGGCAGAGCGTATGGGATGCAAGTGACCTGGAACTCCAAGAACAAAATCATTCTGTCCTCAGTTCTTCTGTGGCACAAATAGAAGCCCAAGGAGAGGAGCAGCATATGCTTATAAATGCTGTTCTTTTCAAGAATCAAATTTCTGTTCTGACTCTGCTTCTTGTCTTTTGCTCTAGGGCAGCTTTTGTGCAAAGAATGCACTAAGAAAAGGGAAACCTTGATAAATAAAAATCCAGAGATTTCTAAAGCTGAAAGAAGTAATATTTTCCAATCCAGAAATCACAGCTTGAATTGTATTTCCTGTAAGTGAATCTCAGAGAGTTTAAAACTTACTTCCACATTTTTACACCTAACACTTCCTCGTTTGTGATGTTAGGCTATAGGAAAAGCAAGTATACTGTCGCATTTTGTCTGACGGCTAGGGAATATTCCTATTATATGTGTTACAAATTTTCCTGAAAGAACTCCACATTCTGCTTGAGCTTTGCATAGTTAAGGAATAGCAAGAAGTTCTCAGCAGCAGCCTTGTCCTTTTACAAGTTGCTCTTTCGTGAGCACCGTGGGCGTGGCCTGGGGCAGGGTAGGGTGTGCTTGTCTGATGAGGTTGGATGAAGTCAAACAAGTGTGTTTCCTACCCAGAAGGAGCAATTTGACATTTGGATCTTATAATAGATTTGCTTTTTACACCCCTCAGAGTAATCTTACTGATCCTGGAGGGGAAAAGGTTGTATATACATCTAACTGCTTTTTAAAAAAAAATTAAACAACAGTTTCTAACTTGATCACATGTTACTCCCCAAATCTGATGCTGAATAACTCATGATTAAGCACAACTTTAAATCTGCTGTGCAGCAGTGGTTAGGTACCAATACTGAAGGGCATTCAAAACTATCAAGATTGGGACTTTGAAGGTAGTACCCTCAAAAAAGGATTCCCTAGTAATTCAAGAATGATTACACTGTCAGTGACATAATGAGCATTTAACAAGTTATTTCCATGTCCATTATGACAAGTCTAAAGATATTAGGCTTGTCTTTTGAGGTTTTAGCAATCAAGTGTGTATTGACCTGTTTGAATTCTAGGTCAGGTAGGAACTATGAGATGACTCAGAGCCAGAGATTGGAGCTCCAAGCCCTAGAGGTGAGTACAAAAGCAAGGTATCTTTCCCATGGCCCCTAAAAGCAGGGAGGTCGAGGGTGTATGTCCCGGACAGATTGATAGACACAAAGAGTATAAACAGGGATAAATTTGACAGTTCCAAATGTCAAAATTTAGGACAGAAAAGAAGCTAAATCTGAAGTGAATTAGAAGTAGTACAGAGTTACAGTTAATTCCTTTAAAATACCCACACCTACTCCTTTTATTTATACATATTTGTATGTATATATATACATATATATTTGTATGTATATATGTATGCGTACATGCATACATGTGTATATATATGGAGGGTGTGTAGTGTGTGTGTGTGTGTATATATGGAGGGTGTGTGTGTATGTATATATATATTTATGTATATATATATATGGAGGGTTCAGGATCAGAGTATAACATCACGTGATGTTAATGACAGAAATTTAGATGAAGACTCAAACTATTCTTACAACATTTTTTTAGGGGAGAGCATGAACACAGTCCCCCAATACCACAAATTATGCAGTCGAGTGTCCCACATTTGGGGAAATCACAGGGGCCAGCACATCCAGAGTGCAATGGATAAGCCTCACCCTGGGAAACCACCTTCGTGATCATGGCATCTCTACTGCTAAGTAAGTAACTTACAACATTTTTATAGGACTTAACCATGTATTAATTTATGAACTGTACAGCCATCTGTGAGAAGACATAATTCTCTGCCAACTCTACAGATAAAACAACTCTGATGATTAGTGATGTTGAGCATCTTTTTGTATGTCTACTGGCTATCTGTCTGTCCTCTTTGGAGAAGTGTCTATTCAGGTCCTTTTTCCATTTTTTAATTGGGTCGTTTGCTTTTTTGGTGTTGAGTTATGTAAGTTCTTTATAAATTTTGGATATTAAGCCCTTATCAGATGTATCATGGGAAAATATATTCTCCCCTTCAATGGACTGTCTTTTCATTTTGTTGGTTTCCTTTCCTGTGCAAAAACCTTTTAATTTGATGTAGTCCTATTTTATTTTTCTCTTGTTTCCCATACCAAAAAGATATAACAGAAAAAAAATATTGTTATGAGAAATGTCCAAGATTTTACTGTCAATATTTTCTTCTAGAATTTTTATGGTTTCAAGTCTAACATTTAAGTCTTTAATACATTTTGAGTTTATTCTTGTGTAGGTTATAAGATGGTCTAGTTTCATTTTTTTTTCACATGTATCTATCCAATTCTCCCAACACCATTTTTTGAAAGACTATCTTTACCCTATTGTATGTTGAAAATTGCCTTATGATGCAGTGATTCCACTTTTGGAAATGTATTTGAAGGAACCTGAAACATTAATTCAAAAAATATATATACACCCTTATGTTCGCTGCAGCATTATTTACAGTTGCCAATATTTAGAAGCAGCCTAAGTATCCATCAGTAGATAAGGGGATAAAAAAAAGCTGTGGTATATTCACACAGTGGAATACTACTCAGCTGTAAAAAAGAAGGAAATCTTACCTTTTGCAACGGCATGGATAGAACTGGAGAGTATTACACTAAGTGAAATAAGTCAGTCAGAGAAAGACAAATACCATATGATTTCACTTATATGTGGATTACAATGAACATAATATACAAACAAACACAATAAAAATAGACTCATAGATACAGAGAATAGACTGACAGCTGTCAGAGGGGAGTGGGGATGCAGGGCTGGGTAAAAAGGTGAAGGGATTCAGCCAAAAAGCTCCTCACAGACACAGACAGCAGTATAATGACTACTAGAGGGGAAGGAGGTAGGGGCAGGGAGAAGAGGGAAAGGGATAAATGGTGATGAAAGGGGATTTGGCTTTGGGTGGTGATAGTTTAGAAGTGTACACCTGAAACCTATATAAGTGTATTAACCAGTATCACCCCAATAAATTCAATAAAAACTTTAAAAGCAAAATAAATAACTCTAAAAAGAATGACTTGTATCTTTTGTGAGAATCAATCTTGTTCCACCATGACTGCATTTATGAGTTATGGATAAAAGATGAGGTGATTCATTTTTGATATAATTAGGAAAAGTTGAACAGTTTTATTTGTGTTTTGATAGCTGTTAGTAACTAATACACTGTACAAGAGGCTGGCTGTTTCTCAAAGAACACACTATGATATGTATTCTAATAAAGTCAAAAAGTAGGAAGTTTTTTTTAAGGATGTTAATATTAATTGTTGCAGTTTGGCCTTTCAGTGTTACAAAAGAAGGCTTAGGGGACATATGTGCCTTGTGCTGGTGAATAAATCATCCCAGACTCTGGATCTGCCATCTTGTGGACACTTTAATAACTTTACATTATCAAACTGACTGCATTTATCACATCCGTGCTGTGTGTGCAGATAGATAAGGCAGCTACTATGTTTCCCAGAAATAGATTGTCCTGTCTCAATTCTTCATCCCAAATTGTGTGGTTTTATAATCCCAATGATATTTTTTAAAATAAAAGCTAAAGATATCAATTATTAATTATATAAAAACTAACAGCATTCATTTAATACCTCTAAAATTATTCAATATTATTTATTCATTATCTTAATATAAAATTTAAATGTGTCTTTCTATATTGAGTGTATATGCTAATTATGTCACATGAGAGGTTTATTTACAGCTGGAAGACAAGAAGAAATACGATTGACATATGAATATATAAATCCACTTAGAGATAATAATAGGTACCTTACAAAGGAGATAGCATTGTGTAAGAACATGACTTTTACATTATAGCCTGGTTTGTTTTCTTGTGTTTATCACTTGTTTTTACTGGTGTATACAAAGAACAGATTTAAACTGAGATAAATTTGGGTATACTGAATTGGAAGGTTGTATCCCCTTCCCTCCCTCCTCCCCTCTCAATTCCTGTGACAGCTCCCGTAAGAAGCCGGAGAACCTTGCACTCTGCGCAGCACCACTTTAACAACTCTGGAGTGTGAGAGAGAAAACGACATAGCGATATTATGGATCTGCAATGAAGATTGCGTGACTTTAGCAAATGAATTTTTTCTCCAAATACCTACCTCAGCATTTGTAAACTTGCTATATTATGAGTCATTCTTAGTCAAATCAGTCATTCCATATACTCACTGAGCACCTCAAAGCTTCTAGACACTGTGAAGGAAGTGGGTTCTGGTGGTGACAAGTCAGATGTGATCTCTGCTTAGAACCTGACAGATGACAACGCCAAAAACCAAAGTGCAGTCACCAACTCAGGGACCAGAAAGAAAACCTCCTCTGTTTATAATTATTTTTCTAAAAATATTTGGAAAGAATTTCAACTTTATTAATATTTAATATGTGAATCAATGTTACCACATACATAAAATTGTTAAATAAATATTCAATTTTTGAGTTACATGCTCGGAGTTTCACTGATAAATATGTGCAATCAAAATTGTTTGGAGTCTACTGGCTGACCATACTTGAACCATATATCATGCAATTTGATAGCTTTATAAAATGCCAACTAGAAACAACGTAGGCAATAACTACATATGTATTTATAGATATACATGTGGCTTTACATCTACACATAATGTCTGAGTTCAGCAGATTTAAACGTTAGACTAAAAGTTTAATGCACCATAGGAAGAAAAACTCTTTTAATTTAAATCTATAAAAATGTGTGATATGATAGCTAAAATTGATAGTTTAAAAATCCTTCAAATCCTTAATTTGCTATAAAAAGCAACTCTTACTAATGTGTTATCGGGAAGTATTAGTGTAATAAAAAATAGTCTCGTTAGTTGCAAATGGCACCAGAACGTTACCAACAATTGGATCTTGCTCTAATAACCTTGGTACTTGAGTTCCGGCTAAGAAAGGATTCAGTGCAAAGACTCAAATACAAGCCAAAGTTTATTTAAAAGTCACAGACATAGAAAAGATGAGCCAGCTGGGCTGCATGGGCTCAGGAAACAAGCTACAGAAGGAAAAGAAGAGAGTCTTTGGAGCTTAGGAGAAAGAAAGGCAAAGAAAACAAGCCTGAGGGAAGGAGACAGGTAAAGCGTAGGCGTGCTACAAAGAGAGGGAGCCATCCTGGGGAAAGAAGAGGGTGGAGAATGGTGCACGTGTGCTTTTCTGGGCCTGGTGCCAAAACACAACTGAGGCCTAGATGTTTTCTCCAGTGTGACCAAAACGCTAACTCTGTGGTCCACAGACCTGACGCTTTGTTCCTAACATTATCTGATGTGGATCAGAACCTCCTCATCCTGAGGGCTTAAGGTTTAATGGAGTGGTCATGCAAGGGTTTATATGGGGGTCATATGAGGCTATTCTCTGGGCTCCCTTGTTCCTCCTCTAAGAGGGTCTACCATATGACTAGCAACATGCCAGGAGAGAAAAAGTCAAGGGAGGGCCTGAACTGCACGACCAGTGATATGAAAGGTCAAGGAGTCTAAACCACAAGACCAGTGATATGCTAGCGAAGGAATGGTCACCCTGGAGGCAAGGTCCTTGTTTCCCCAGTTTTGCTCATTGCTAGGTACTCAGGGTCTTCCACCCTGGTGATATCTACACCCAGCCTATTGTTTCTACTCTGCTCATGCTTGTCCGACTTCCTACTATAGTGTCACATATTCAAAGACTTAAAATGCATAGCAGGTGTTCCCACAGCTAAAAAGAAAGAAATTCTTGAAACATACTCTAATCATCAAAGAAACATTGAAATAATGAGATAAATCACAGGGAAATCACAGTAACGATTCTGAAATAAACTCAAACCACTTAAAAGTAGAGATAATTCTAAGTTTTAAAAATATGATTATGAAAAATAAAAAACATGGACTAAAGAGTCTTCTTTAAAGATATATAGGTCAAATACAATTATGTAATAATTTAAAGAATAAAGCCCAGATTTCATTAAGAAACTCTTGAAATTAAAAAAAAAGAGAAGTGTGTTCTGCATTTCAAACTTCAACTGGGCAACTACAAAGATAGTCTTGCTGTAAAATATTTTTAAAATAATTATAGTATCCTCATAAAACATTTAAGAAATCTGAATTACATGAGTGGATTTCATCAATGTTAATTTTCTCTTTGCAATATCATATTATAGTTTTGTACCCAGTTAGGGGAAAATGTTTAAGGGGTACATAGGATGTCTCTGAATTATTTCTTACAACTGTGTATGAATCTATACTTATCTTAAAGTAAAATGTGTATATATATAAACATATATATATATATATATAATATAAAAAATTTAAAAATACTATATTTTTTTTCTTGGAGATAGTGTGCTTCTCATTGCTAGATGAAATGTTCCTGGATTCATAAATTGCCTAATAAAGCCAATTAGATCTTTAAATGTACTCAACTGAATTTTGTTTTTTAACTTGGGCTAACTATCCCTTCTCAACTTTCCGTACCTCTGAGCTCCTTTCTGCCTCTGTCTGTATATAAATTCTAACAAAAATGTCTAACATTAAGCTTTTGTTTGTTGAGGTATTGATTTCAAAAGACATCTTTCTTGAGTAAACATGTTGCAGCTGTATGTCACAGCTACAAGCAAAACAGCTAGGTAAGGAACTAGGCCCGGACACCCATGAACTCCCCTTTCAGAAAACCCTGGGTGACCTAGATAGCTGACACCTTGAGTGATCTTATTGTGTGGTCCTTGGGCATGCTGCGGTCCCTCCAGGGCCTGGTAGTAACAAATCCTGTTCCTCAAAGTTCCCTAATTGTTTTCTGCTGAAGCACGTCCTGCAGTGATGATGACAAGAACAACAAGGGCCCCAAGACACAACATTGGCCCTGCGCAGGGTAATATCTATGGGGTTCCTTCAAGTAACAAGGCAGAGTACACGCCTCAGGCATTCCTAGCAAGAACATTACCATCAATAGACCGGGAGAGACACAACATGAAAAAAGTAAAGAGACCATCACATTTTCTAAATGGTTCTAAAGAAGTGTTTATTGTTTCATAAACACGAAAGATTGTATAACAAATAGACAGGCAAGCACCCCAGTAGTATAAAACCATAGAACCACAGATATTAGCAAAAAATTAAATCTAATTACATTTACAGTAAATTTTCAGTTTTTCAGTTTCCATTATTTTTTTATAGAAGAGGCAGTAATTCCAAACTTAGAAAATTACCTTAATCCTATGATATATTTTAAAAGACTAATTGAAATTTGAAAATTGCCTTTGAAAACTAATTGTGTCGTTTTTAATGAGCACATGAATGAGTCCACGGACCTGGACCAGAAAAGCATTATATTTTCACACTATGAAATTCACAAAGCACTTTTGCATATTTTATTTTATTCTCCCAATGACTGGTGAATCAAAGCTTATAAGCACTTTATTGCAATGGAAAACTGACAGGCTTAAGTTATCATGCCTTCTTCTCACATGCGGACTTAAACTCCAATCCAAGTCTTTAGATTGCCATGGAAATGTTCTTTCCACTAGATTGGGCTATCCAGTCGCTGAGGTAATTGGAAAGTCTTTTAGTAGCTACTGCTAAGCAATGAAAATAAATTGAAACTATAAGCATAGTTATTCTCCAGGAAACCTAAATACAAACAAATCAATTTACATACATAAGACCTAAGATACAGGTTTCAAAACAACCAGCAAACAAATATATGGTGCCATGTCTGTGGTAGGGGATGAGCTTTGAGCACCCAGAGTTACAAAATTGCCTCAGGGGATTCTGGGATACTCAAGGCTCACCCAGGCCAGTCGAACATGAAGCGTTCAAACATATTTGACTTTAAACAGTCCGTAGCTAATTATGATGTATAGCTCTGGGTCAACATTATTGAACTGGATGAATTAACACTCCTTGCAGCTCTCAGAACCTATGAATTTCATATGGACTTTCTTACCAATGCATTTCCAGAGGAGCTTCTGAAGGATAGCAGTACATGCCACCTCAAAATAGGCCTCTTTGACATAATGATATTTTGAGCTGAAGGCAATTAAGAAGAAACAAGTAAGAAAAGCTCTGCCCTCCCCCTATTTGCCTAAAAGTGGGATATTAATTTATCAAGGTGTCCCTCCTTCCCTCTCAAACAGGAAGTACAAAAGTTAATCACTGGGGACAATTTTAGATGCTCATGAACCTGGAGGCAACACCAGCAGAATCCAGATAACAAAACTTCACTAAGATACCTTTACACATTTGCTTAGTTTGCTACAGCTTCCCTAACAAAATACCACAAACTGGGTGGCTTAAACAACAGAGATTTATTTTGTTAAATTTTGTGGTTTAAGTTTTGGAGTCTGCAAGTACAAGATCAAAGGGTTGACAGAGTCAGGGTTTTCTAAGGCTATGAAGGAAGGCTGTGTTTCCTTGGCTGGTGGACCGCCACCTTTTTCCTGGGTCCACACATCATGTTCCTTCTACATCCATCTGCATCCATATTTCCTTTTCTTCTAAGTTCACCAGTCATATCGTGTTAGAGCCAACACTAATGACCTAACTCTAATTTCTCCAAATGAAGTTACATTCTGAGGCTGCACTTGTCCTGGGAGTTAGGTCTTAACATATGAATTTTTGCAGGGGAGGAATACAATTCTGCTCATCACAGACAACTTTTTCAAAAACACCTTTCTCTGACCATTTTCGTTAGTGGTCAAATTGTCTGGTGATACTTGTCATCTGAGCAGGTAAGTCATTTGGGAATGAGAAGTTGCAATGAGCACAATGCAAGAATCCACTAATAATGTTGACTTTAACAAAATAGAATTTCTACATTACTTTTGATCATTTTCTTCACCATTTCTTGATCACATGTGATCGAAAGTTGAGTAAAGTCAAAAATTCATAGATTTGGAGCCAAGTATCCTGGGAAATGTCCTAGTTCCAACTCTGGGAGGGTTTTGGTAGGGTCTCTTATTAGTAAAATATAAAAAATATCAACTCCATAGAATATTGAAAGAATTTAATAAGTTGATTATGTGAAAGTGTTGTGTAAACTATAAAGTTCCACAGAAATGTCTTATAAAAATATGATGTTGAGAGTTAAACACTCTGAATCAAAGTTTTATTATGACTATACATTTGTTTTATTCTTTGGGCAATTCACTTAGCTTCCCTGAGCTTCGGTTCCTTGTCTTCATAAAAAGGTAGATTGATGACAGCTACAATCTCTAAGACAGATGTCTCTATAAAAGAAATAGTAAGTATTGGCAATTGCTACGTTAAGCATATTAAATTCGTATACAATTAAAATTGTTCCTTTTATGAGTTCTGAAGTTCCATGTATGCAGCAGTGAAGCTCCCCCCGCACTAACCATCCTGCCTAAGGTAAAGCTTTGCTCCTTTTGATTATAGACCATAGCTTGCAACTTTATGATACTTTTCTTTGACTAACAGCCATTCTTGGTACTGCTCAGTGAATTTAGGACAGCAGCTGTATGACTTCCCATAAAAGCAGTAACAGCTGTGTGTGTGTGTGTGTGTGTGTGTGTGTGTGTGTTATTGCTGAAGATGGGCCGTGCAGCAGGTACCATAGTTAAGCCTTGTGCCATACAGTCCCATCAGTCTGTCAAGATGCCGTTCCTGAATGGATAAAACTTACCAAAAGTGAAAAACTAAAGAAGGAAAATCAGAATTAAAGAAATAGTTTGGGAAAGGTTTTTAAACTGGAGAAACATAAAGCAAGAGAGAAGAACAGAGTGAGACTGGAAACATATGGCCAAAGATGAAATTTGGTTCACACACGCAGAAGGAAGATTCAGGAATATGCTCTTGAGTAAATTCAGCCTGACACAGCATCCCTACAAGAACCGTTTTGGGACAGGTTGATGTGTTTCTCATCACTAACATAGGGGGAAATTTTCATCATGGTCCGCTTAAAAAAAAAATTGTTCCTGAGGTAAAAGAACAGGGATGGATCATATTACAGAACTGTAACTGAAACATTTTCAGAGATAATAAACAGAACTCTTTCTAGCTGCAGGGAAAGACTGAAATTGCAAGCAATTAATTCCTGTAAATTCCCTTAGTGAACACGTATTGACTAACATAGGAGGGGCAAGGAACCAGGCAAAAATTATGAGGAAGGCACAGACCCACCCTTGAGGATCTTAGAGACTTCAGGGGAGATAACTTCATAAGTAGAACATCACTATCTGTGTATCAGGCACGCTCCCTAAAGCTGGAACAGAGAGACCATGCAGGCCAGAGGATTTTCTTAAACAGTCCCTAGAGTGGAAAGGCCAGTCTCTGTCATGCACTTCAGAGCCATGCTTCCTTTGGGTGGCAGTGCTGACTAGGACAGATGTCTCTATAAAAGAAATAGTAAGTGATTTCAGAAAATCACTTCTGAAAGAGGCTGGAACTCAAGGAGTCTGGCTGGGGTATCGCTCATGTGGCAGTGGTGGCTACATCGGACACATCTGTAGTCGATGAACTGACTGAGAAGAGACACACAATTGCTGAGTTAAATTTCTGTGGATAAGTATTTCCCACTCTCGTTACTTTGTAAAACGCATGAACAATTTCACTATTTAACAAGCAAATGCAAACAATGGCAGTGCAGGTCAGGCATTCAGAAAGAAAAATCGTTTCCCTGGTATAGGCACCTCAGATTCAGGTCTCTTTACATAGTTACCTTTGATCTTTCTTTCATAATATTATCTTTAAACATGCCTTTCAGTTAAGAAGAGGAAGGGATTGTTTCTCTAAAATGATATGTTTTGCACATTTACTTAACTCTACATCTTCCAAATGTCATTGAAAAAGGCCAAAGTACTACACAAATAGGAAACATCTAAATTATAAGGAAGTGCTTCCAAAATATCTATCAAAAATACCAAAATAAATAGGAAACACCTGAAGTCATAATAAAATTCTACAAAATACACTGAATATGGGACAACATAGAAGAAAATGAAGAGATTTCATATGAAGAAAAAGCCTTCTTGGGAAGGAAACGGGAGAATAATCCAAAAAGAACCCTTAAATAAATGTGGTCTAAACAAGTCAACTTTATGAAAAAAAATACAATTTCCATATGAAAGTTTGAGGTGGGAAGATGAGAGAGAATAACCAAGAATACCTTATATAACCCAGACACCCCTAGTTCTGAACAGCCCCTGCAAGTGGACCTGGCTTTTTCCCTGGTCCTGGGGAGGTTTGGGATACTTGAGCATGAAACTCTGTGTGTGCCGTGATGAAGGCTGCTCCCTGGGGTGTGGGCAGAGGTGTGCTTTCTGCGGCGGTAGTCTCTCTCGTGCTTACTGCCCAAAGCCGCAGGACTAGGCTTCTCTTTGCTCTCGCTGCTCATACTCCAAACACGTTTCTGGTAACTAATTCACATCTAGCAGTTGCCATCTCTCAGCTCACCATCTAGATTATGGGTTCCAGACTTTTGGCAACTGTGGGCACCTTTCCAGACTTCCAACGAAACCTATAGGCTTCTGAGAACTTCAGGACGTTGGGCCTAGAGAAGGAGCTTTCCCATCATTTAAACACTGAAGAAATCACAGTCTTGACCCTAGGTGGCTGCTCACAAGTCTGTGTTCTAATTACAAGGCACTCAAGGCTCATGACTTGGCCCTAGGCCTATGTCTTCACACCCCCTCCTCTGCCATAAGTAAATCTTGGTCCCATAGCCCAAATGAAGCATGGTAGCCCAGCCATCAGCTACTCTTTTTGCCACATGTGAAGGTGCCACCAGTGTGGTATCCAGGCAGTCTATCTAGGTCCTGAATCTGAGGGGCCTATACCAGGGAAACGATTTTTCTTTCTGAATGCCTGACCTGCACTGCCATTGTTTGCATTTGCTTGTTAAATAGTGAAATTGTTCATGTGTTTTACAAAGTAACGAGAGTGGGAAATACTTATCCACAGAAATTTAACTCAGTAATTGTGTGTCTCTTCTAAGTCAGTTCATCTACTACGGATGTGTCCGATGTAGCCACCACTGCCACATGAGCGATACCCCAGCCAGACTCCTCGAGTTCCAGCCTCTTTCAGAAGTGATTTTCTGTAAAGGGAAAGAATCCCTTCCACCAGATTTTACAAAACACTCAAACGTTTCTTGATTCATTATAAATCCTGAGGGTGGGCATGAGTGAGAGTCAAGGGGAGGTATCACATCACTCAGAAAACAATATTCAGGATGCTTATAAAGCTCTCTACTCAGCACTCATTTACAAATTTTCTTTTTTATTGAAAGTTTAAGCTGTTTTGATCTTTATACTACCCTATTCAACAAGCAGGGATGTTGTCCAACCCGTGGCCGAAGGGCTATGAATGTGGCCCAGCACAAAATCGTAAATTTACTTAAAACTTTTTTTTTGCTCATCAGTTTTCATTAGTGTTTGTGTATTTAACATGTGGCCCAAGACAACTCTTCTTCCAGTGTTTCCCAGAGAGGCTAAAATGTTGGACACCCTGATAGAGGTTTAACTTCTACCCTTAGCACACTCATCAAATAATTGTCCCAATAAGGTGAGTTCTACCCTAAGAAAAATGACTTTATTAGTTGCTAAAAAAATAAAATGCTACTCATCTTACTATATGTGTATAAAATTTAGGGACAATAAAGTACTCTGACACCAATTTTCTATCCAACAACCACATGATTATAGCCAAGAGCAGTAATTCTACATCTTAACAGGAAGAGAAGTCCGGTGGGTACATAGAATGCTTCAATAATTTGGTGATAGTCGTGGTCTGAAGAGCTGGTGAGCTGGGACTCACTCTGAAGTTTTCTGTCTTATTCCAGAGTGCCTTCCCTCCAAGTACTTCCTTCAAGCAGAAAAGAATAATGCAACATAATTCTCATCGGCCTTCATAGAGGGGTCTTGCATAAGAAAAATGATCCAAAAGCTTAAAAATGTCATACTTGTCTGCCAGCATGGACTTTAAGCTAAATTTTAAAAGTTACATGGTAGGTGTTACTAAATCTACTATATATCATGTATATATGGGAAAATGGAGGCAAGATTCTCAAGAACTTGAAAATAAGAAGTATCATTTTGGTCCCTGGAGATTTTGGTATATAATGCAGACAGAGTAGATCTGTAAAGACATATGAGACGTCAAACTGAAGAGACAAAATTATTCCCAGGAGGGTGTGTTGATAAATTCTAATTGGCAAGACTCATCCAAATATAGCACAGTGGTGAAAGCATGTGACAAACATATTAGGAATTCTAAATTATTCTTGTGCTCTGTTTTCTGTTATGTATGTTCACTGTTTTCTGACTACTTTGAATTACTCTATAACTTGCCATACTTGAAGGCAAAAATATGCTGAATATGCCCCTGCCAACATTTTATCCATCTGGTAGCTATTTTCTTCATCAGCATTCTTATTGGGAGTGGTGGAATGGGGAGAGGAAGCAACGTACATCCCAGGGATGCTGAAGATCTGGGCATGTTTGCTGGACTGATAGAGACTAGTCTACTAAAAGTCCAAGTCCATAAGCAATGGAAGAACTTCACACCAAAATGTTAGGCACACAAGATTCACCCCATGTTTCAGAGGAAGCATTAGCGTTTGTCACAAAAAATATTTCTCTTTCTGGGACATTGGGGCACATGTGGGCCTGCTTCATTACTTCCTCAGAGGGGCACATACAGTGGACTCACCACAGACCACCATCAGCGTGGACACTACAGTGAAGGAATGAGCAGAACAGTAGCAAAGAGGCAATGTCATACCCGAAGGTAGGTGGTGATATCACTATAACATAAACAAAAGGCAGAAGCAATGGGACCACTGGGGCTGCAGTTTTAAGTATGAAAGTTCGAGTCAACCAGAACATCTTCCAGTCTCGGGAGCTGAAAACGACATGATGAACAGCACAGTGCCCATCAGAAACAGCTGTGGTGACTGGAGATTGGCTGTGTGCCATGACCAGAGGTTACCACTGTGTGCAGTGTAAGGGACTGTCAGAGGAAAACCTGAGCAAGGAGGAAAAACCGAGAATGAGAAAGAGAATGAGAATGAGGAGGACAAGGGAGGCAAGAGGAGAAAAAGGAGAGAGAACAAGGAGAGGAGGAGGAAAAAAAAGGAAAAGAACCCATGGACACGGACAACAGTGTGGCAATTGCAGGGTGAAGGGGGTGTAAGGGGACTAAATGGCAATGGAAAAAATACAATAAGAATTTATAGCTCAATTTGGGAAAAAAAGAAGTGAATTACCAAAAATGCTAAAAGGGGGGCAGCCAAAAACTGGAATTTATTCATTAAAAAATTGTGTCTTTTTTCTTATATGCGTAAATTTTAGTCACCTTCAAAGGACTAAGTACATGCACTACACCTATTGAGATGTTTTTTCCACTGCTCAGAACAGTTTTTGAACATGTCAGTTCTGATACTTTTTAGTGCTTCTGCCATTTTTTGTCTCACCTCTTCCACATCAGCAAAATATTTCCCTTTGAGGGCTCTTTTCATCTGGGAAAACAAAAAATAGTCGCTCAGGGAAAGATTGAGTGAATAGGGAGTGTGAGGTATGGGGGTCATGCCGTTTTTGGTCAAAAACTGCTGAACACTCACTGTGGTGTGGGCAGGTGTGCTTGTAAATCACCCAGCATGAAATGGGCAAAGACATTGAAAGAGTCTTCAAATAAAATTCACTGAAGCCAAATGCAGCCTCTCACAACAATGCCAGGTGGCACACAGATACAGATGGGTTCCTAGAATACTCACCTAGTGGGGAAAGCCTGTACTACAAGGGTCCCGCCCTCCAGAAGACAATTCTGGGTTTTTTGGGCCCCCCTCGCATGTCACCTCTTTCTCCATTATTTCCTATAAGACAGATCATATGATTTTGGTATGAAGCTTTCTTTTAAGGAAGGAAAATAAAATTGGTTCATACTTCTGAAAAAAAAGAAAAGAAAAACTTTGAAAGAAACATGTAATTTGACTACTCTTATTAGTACTCCCATCAGGATTCTGAGGGCTGTTTATGGAGAGACAAACAAATTTTAAAGACAGAGAATATCGAATAACTATATTCAAGTGCATTTAGAAATATACAAAAGAATAAAATTGAAGAAAACATTGAAATCTGGAAAAACTACTAAAGCAAATTAACAAGGTGACAGAAGCCTATCTCTGTGTAAAATTCCCATGCCCAGAGACCTTTACTGGTAACTTTACCAATTTATCAAGAAAAGATAATCCCAATCTTAGTATGTTCTATAAAACATAGAAAAGAAAAAATTAAGAAATCATATTCAG
>VMDR010014820.1:0-23025 GCA_007922815.1 Macrotus californicus | reverse complement strand
CTGGATTGGCAGCCCACACAGCAACCCGACTCACTTAGGTGGTGGATGAACATTAAATATGACTTGAAATTTAGGGGGTGCCCAGTCTTCGGTCCCTCTGATCCTCAACTTAAATTTAATTTCCTCGCCGAAATCCACACTGGATTCAGAGTCTTTTCGGACACGCTCTTCACTCACAACCTGCGTAACACAGGAGGGGATTTAGGGACAACTTAAACAAGCCTGTTTGGGGAACTGAAATTAAAAGAGCACTCAAATGCGTTTCCAACATTAAACTTGACCACGAAAAATTGAAACTGCTTTCAACTGAACGAAAGGACGGGCCAAAAGCTGTTCACGTAGCCAAAGCCATCTGCAGGAAAAAAAAGGCTTAAAACACCACCCAGCTGAGATCGCTTTTCCTACTTTTTTAGTTCTTTCAGTTACTTCACTTGTTTCCAGACTTCAGATGCCTGCAAGCAGGTCACGGTGACCTGGGAAGCTTTTATGGATGGCAGAAGCCGGGCCCCTTTTCCTTGACAGGCCAGCAGATGCTGCCAGTCCGAACCCCTGTGGCCAGAAACCGCTCATTGAAGACTACTCACCTGCTTGGCTCCCCTCTGAACCATGAGACTTTCCTGTTATCATTTAAAATCCACGCTTCTGCAATAGGCACTCTATGTCCCCCATAATTGGGCCTCTAGCATTCAACCCTCATTTCCCGGGAAGATCAACACCGTCTTCCCCCTCCCAACCCCACTGACTCACACACACACACACACACACACACACACTCAGACACACAAATACATGCCATTCAACCACAGCAAATCAGTCTGCTCAGGAAGCACCTCACACCTACATGGCACATGCTCCAGCTGACCTTTGCCTCCTTTGCATCTCCAGAGTGCTTTTTGCCTACCTCTAATTCCTTCCTTCATTCACTCATTTATATTAAATTTATTGGATTAAGAAGGCCGATTTCTATTTTAGCCTTTGCACCGAGTTCTCTGTCCCCTATGAGCGGCACGCAGTCCAAGGGCAGAGTTCAACAGGGAACCAGTCTGGACTTTCAGATGAGGCCACCTGGCCCTGGCTGGGTGGCTCAGTTGGCTGGAGCATCGTCTGTGCACCAGAAAAAGGTCGTGGGGTTTGATTCCCCGTCAGGGCACATGCCAGGGTTGCAGGTTGGGCCTCCCTAGTCGAGGCGTGTGCAGAAGGCAACTCGATCCATGTTTCTCTCTCACAGCGCTGTTTCTTTCTTTCTGTCTGTCTGTCTGTCTCTCTCTCTCAAATCAGTAAACATATCAAGTGAGGATAAAAAGAAAAATTAGGCAGCCTGTGGCATGACTCCTGTTCCATGTTGCCCAGCCCTGCTGGGGTCTGGAACTAACACCTTAAAACAAACATGACAATAGCCTCTACCTCAAAGGATACATTTGAGGGTTAAAATGGGAACAGTCCCTGGTGCACAATAAATACTCGATGGATTTGAGATTCATCCTGCCTGTGGAGCCCACCCGCAACGCCCAGTGACCCTAAAGGAAACACCTCCATGTCTGAAGCAAACGGCAGGCGAAATGCCAATTCAGGAGCTTTCCATTCAAACCCAGCTTACCCTGGTACTTACTATCGAGCCAGCTGCCTTCAGGGACACTGCCAGCTGACCTGGGACGTCCGACAGCACCCAGCACCTCCGGAACACTTGGTACAACTCTTGGGCTATTACCTCAGCAGAATTAAAGTTTGGCTCATAAATTACACTGAAATGTAAGCGATGCCAAAAAAAAAAAAAATTAAAGCCTGTATTCATGTGGAGGGTAAGTGTCTTCGTCAGGTTTTGACTCTCCTTCCCTCTCCAAAAACTCAGAGGAGACGTCATAAGAGACCAGCACCAACCACGGTACCAATGGGAGTCTTTCTTCCCCACCACGATCCCACCATGCTCCGCAGAGCAGTTTTATTTATTGGGGGTTGGGGTACCGTGACCGAGAGGTATAGTGTAAAGAACACTGGACTTAGAGGCAGGAGATCTGAGTTCAAATCCTATGCTCTTCTTTCACAGCCCTGGGCCCTGATGCACACCCTGTCTAAACCTCAGCTTCTCCATCTATAAAATGGGGCTTTAATATCCTCAACAACCTATCCATGAGGATTAAATAAGAATGTATACCAAAGTCTTTCAGACACTGTAAAAATACTGTATAAACTTAAATGGTGTTGGTTTCATTTCTACGTGGTAACCTCTGTCATTGGAAGTGGCTGAACTTGGCCGGAGAGGTTCCCAGAGGCCCAGCATCCAGAGCACCTCAGAGGTGGTGGCCCAGGGGTCCACGTGCAGGTGGACACGCAAGAGAGATACGATACCTCTTAGAGGGGCGGCAGGGACGTCTGCAGGTTTCCGTGGGCTTGCGAAACTCCGCCAGTTCTGTGGGAAAATCAGAGGAAGAGTGGCCAGGTCGCTCGGTCCGTTCCACCTAATCACAGTTAGGGGTCTAAGAACGCACAGACAGCTCCCTGCATTTCAGAAAGGACCCACTCTTCAGCACCTCCACACTTGGGTGCTGGGGTGTCTCTGAGGACACTGCAGCTAGTAACCGAACATGGGATTTCAAAACACACTCCTCTGAAATTTCACCAAAAAAACTGAGGTCATGAGCATCTGCTTCTGCATTCTGTTCTACACGTGAGATGAGAGGCTCCCTGCCAGAACATTTGAAACAAAAGAACCTTTTCTATATTTTTTAACATCAGGGACATACTCTCGTTGGGGGAGACACTTCTCGGAATGCCTCTGTCCTGTGGTGTTGCTGGTGATACACATCGATTGTGGGGGGAGGGGACAGGAGGGAGGTACCTGGTCACGTTGGAGGAGTTTCTAAATCTTACCTACAATAACAAATTCTTCAAAGTCATGTGTGCAGGCCTCCTTCACCACGTCACTGTCGGCTCGTGCTTTAACCACTGGGCTGACCTGCAACACAGCACAACCTAGGGAGAGAAAGGGAAGGGGGTTTCCCCAACAGGAAAACATGTGTACAACCTGCCACCCCCAACTGTGTAGGAATTAGGGAAAAGCGGGCTGAGAGGTTATTTTAAAAAGAATTTTAAAACTCTGCTTCAAGAATTTTTTAAAACTGCAAAGAGCTATGTTTTGTCGTTCTCACATTAGTATGAATATACAATTATTATAAAACTGTACTCACTAAATAAACATAGAAATGGATACAGTTAGTCAGTCCCGGCTGGGTAGCTCAGTTGGTTAGAGCATCGTCCCGATTTGCCAAGGTTGCGGGTTTGATGCAGGTGAAGACCAGAAGGCTGCTGCGTGGTCCAGGTAAAAGGCAGGAGTAGGGAATGCATGGAGTGGGGGTGCCACTATTCCTCAGAAGTGGGGACGGATTTGTGCACTGACTAGAAATGGGGGCACAAGGGAGCAGACAGTCAGAGGTAGAGTGTGGGGTGCTGAAACATGAACCAGCAGGCTCTTCTCCCCACTGGGGGCCTCAGAGGGCATGATGGAGCAGAGTGCATTCCCTGACCCCACCTCGCCGGCCACAGGCAGCTGACCAGCCACGGACACGCAACCCAAGCACACCCCGCTTGGTGTTCTTCCTGGTAACCTGGACCTGGGGCCCTGCGAGACGAGGTTGAGCTGCCAGGCCCTGGCTGTGCAGGCAGGGAGATGCCAGATGAAGCCGGGGCTCGCATGTGGGTGGGTGGGAGCAGTCAGGCTGAGGAAAAGGAGGAGGGAGCGCCTGGTGCAGAGCCGCCACTGATGACCAGAGGCCACAAAGCCCCAGAGCAGACGGAGGCTGGAGCTGCCCCCACCCAGGTCAGTTTCGTAGTTCCCACCGCTGGGGTTCAATGAGGATGCTCTATACACTTTCCAAACAGTTTCCTTTTAATCTGAGCCAGGTAGTGCCTTCAACAACAATCTATTATACGCCTGTTTTACGCCAGGCATTGTGCTACGTATGTGCCACCAGGATCGAGTCCCTCCCTCCTGAAAGGGTTTGTTTTCATTTTGAGTTTGTTTTTGCAGAAAGGGGCTGCACAGGAGTGAGAGACGTGACTAGTTCTGATGTGTTAAGTTAGAGACCCTGGGAGGCCACCCAGGTGGCTGTGGTCTCCAGGGCCCAGCCATGAGGAGCACACAGAGAGGGGAGGTGCAGGGCTGAAGACACAGCTTGGGGAGGCCAACAGACAGGGAATAGCGGGAAGATGCTGCAGGGGGTAAAATCTCCTGAATGTAGATAGGACAAGGAGGGTCTGGGGCTGAGGCAGGACTGACACATAAGAAATAAAAGAGCTCATCCGGAAAATGACAAGCCCTATCTTCAGTTCTCAGCTTAGGGACCCCTGCCTCCCAGGATGGACCCCTGGAGCCCCTTTTGCTCTGTGCCCCACCACCATGCCAACCCTGCCTGCCACCTGGGGATCCCCACGGCCTCCTGGCTCCCTCGGCCTGTGCTCCTGCAGGAAGTGAGCCCACCCTGTTGCCTGTTGATGCCCAGCACCCAGCACCCCACAGGCTCCCTGTTTGTGAGATGGATAAAAGAGGACAACTTGGAGAAGGAGGAAGAACTAGGACAATGCATGTGACAGAAAACAAAGGAAGAGGGGAAGGCCAGCCACCACCAAAAGGAAGTGTAGGAGGAAGTCCAAGGGGGGAAAAAACCACAAACACATCCATTTAACCACTGAGTGGAGCATGCTAACAGACCTCAAGCCCAACGCAAAAATGGTGAGGAGAGCAGAGGTTACTCAAGACATTTTGGACAAAGGATTTAAAGATGTACTTCCAGATTCGACAGAGGGGGTGGCTGCACATGCAGAGGACAGCGTAAAGCTGTCTCCAACTTGCCCACTTGCCTTCGCAGCCACTGTCCGAGGAAGTGGAAGACCCAGACTCCTGCTCTCTGTGGGTGTAGGAGGCCACCTCGGAGCCACTGTGATCCTTCCCAGGTGACCCGCTGGCTTCGTCTAGGCTGCAGCTCTCCACGTGCTGTCCACTCAGGAGGTCCCACTTCATCATCTCCATGGCGGAGATAATCATATCGGCGGCGTGGAAGTGCGCGTTTTCCTGTGGAATGACAAGCGTCAGTTAAAACACGAGCCCAGTCAGCTTCTTTCCATTGAGGTGTCTTAGATGCAGAAATCAAGAAGCTGTGTTTAAGAGGAGCCAAGGCACAGAAGTAGAAATGTTCCTTTAACTGAATTATCATCGGTCACTGAATAAAGTTTAACCCACATCTTCCAGAGACATAAGGTTTAGCCCACTGTGAAGGACAGACAACCTGCTTTGAACTCCTTGTGCGAGAAAACCCTGGGCTGGAGGCAGCCCAAAGCCTGACCTCACTCATCCACCATGGCAGCCTTTCCAGCAGAGCACAGGCTCTGCCTCAGAACTTTCTCAGCTTGGGGTGCTGGCAGCCCCCACCCTCTACCCATCACGTGCTGGGGCAAAACCTACTGGCCTCGCCTCGTCAAGTGAAATTGCCACATTTAAACCATGATAGCACTATCTAAAGGATTAATACTCACTGTCGTAAAAAAGAAGAAGATATATTCACCTTTTCTACATCAATAGGGAACATGAATGCTTCTGGGGAGCAGGAATTTAAGGAACTTCTGCTCCTACCGACTGGAACAGTACCTGCCAACACAGCACATTATTAAAAATGGAGAAAAAGAGGTCCAAAGATTATCTAAGAAAACAAAACAGTTCTAGGGAGTGGCTTTTCAATGTTGCTTGTTTTTTGTTTGTTTGTTTGTTTTTTAATTAGCACAATTCTAGGATACATAGGATGACAGAAGGAGAATGGCCCTTCTGCTGTCAGGGCTGGCAGATATTGCCTTAATGGCCATCACTTCTACGAGAGGCTTTTGGAACAACGGGGAAGACATGGAAGAGCTGCTGGATGGGAGGAGACCCATGAGGGGAAGAGGGCAGAGAGAGGGAAACTACCTAAGGGAGACGGAGGCAAGTCTAGAAACAGAGCCACGAGAATTATGGAATCACTTCTCCACCTCACTGCCATTGACCCAAGACTTCCTGTTGGCAGAACAAAGCAGCTGACGCATGTGGGCATCGCTTCTCTGAAATGTTCTTCCTCCCTTAAGACACTCCGTTACCGGCAGAAGCACCAGCAAAGCACCAGTGATTTCGCTCATGTGATTCCTTGTCCCAGCATTAAAGGCAGAACATCTCTGTGAGCCAAGAGCTGGGCTGTCCCGTCGCTAAATGGGAACAAAATGCTACTGACATCCTGATGATTACAGAGCACTCCAGGTGACAAACGGAGAGGCCAGCGGGATCCCTCAACCCCCTGGCAGTATCTCCAAAATGCAGCTGATCCTCGGAGAACTTTGGACCTCTTGGCTTCACAAGTCATCGGGGGTGGGGCACACTTCTGAAAAGGACGACTAAGTAGTACATAGTGTAGGACCTCAGATCCATATGGCATCTGTTCCACCTACTCAGTTCGGCCACTGCAGTGAGAGAGCAGGGACAGACAAAACGGACAAAGCTTTATTTGTAAAATCAGGAGGCTGGCTGGATTTGACCTGGGCATAGTTTTGGCACCCTGAACACAGAGAGAAGAGCACAGAGTCGGATCAGATGGTGTGGGTTCCCGTGCCAGCGCTCCATGCCCCAGCTGTGCGTCTGCATTTCAGTCCCCCATCCCTTACACTGGGGGGGATTCTCTATCAGATGAAAGGAGGCAAGGATGTGAAAGTGCTTTGTCAGTGTGTAGACATGATGCAGACACAGGACTGGGGACTTGTTTCCGACAGCCTTGGGAAACGCTTACCAGCTCAAGTGGTATTTCCCTGTTTTAATCTGGGACAGGAAACCCCACCATTGCCACTGGAGAGGCAACGGGCACAGGAAAGTCCCGTGTCCTGGTGGCCAAAGCCTGCTCTCCCCACTGTGACCCCACACTGAAGAGAGAAAGAACCAGATCACTCAGCATTTTTTTTAATCCCATGGAATGAATCCCTTTACCAAGTTGAAGAGATACTCCCAAAAGACTGAGTGATTTTTTAAAGGTACTTAGCGAGGTTGCTGGGGTCACTGGCTTTGGACCAAAGGGGCTGGGGTGCCTGTTTCCTACAGAGGCAAAGCTACAGGACCACTTCCTGTGCAGTGAGACAACAGAGGATTCGGGGTGGGGTGTCCCAGGCCAGAAGATGGTCATCTGTCACTACCACTCCTCACGGGGGTGGTAGCTTGTGGGGGTGGGAGGTGCTGTCCCTTTTCTCCATGCTCCCCTCCTTCTCCCTTGGGGAATAACCTAGTAGGAGACTAGTCTTTTACTCAGCAACCACTAAATTTGCAAATCACTCTTTTCCTGAGAACTATCCCAGCAGATGAGCAAAAAGATAGAAAACAGGCCTGTACTCAGAGTGCTCCGTTGTGCTGCACCATGGATCTTAGCTCAAAGATAGCCCATGAAAATCTCCTGTTCTTACGTGATGAATCATAAAAGACTATCATCATCTTTGACTTTTCAAAGTTTCCAATGGAACAAATAAACCCCAAACTTTAGGAGAGAGGGGAAACTGGTTCCTGCTAGTGAGAAACGGCTATTCCGACACACACACAGACTCACATGCACATGGGAAGGCAGGCAGCTTTTAAAATGGTCTCAACAGAGAAAACGTCATTGACTATTTGAACTAGGGTTCTAACAGAAATATAAATTAGCGCAAAGTGTGCATTGGCACAACAAATATTTAAAAATAAAATAAGCGTGCTACAAATTATAACAAGAACAATAGCTAATCTATGGACCCTTGACTGGCATTTGCATGGATGATCTCCTTTTAGGAATTTCGGTATCTCAGAAATACGTGCCTAAAAATAAATTTAAAAAAGGTTTTGGAGAGCCTTTGGGGAATTCCGGTTACTGTTTTTACATCTTACTCTTTTCTACTCACGCTCTGGCCAGGCCAATATAACAGGTGAGGGGAGCTCAGCTCCCAGTAAGCACTGGTGTGTCGCGGAACCCACTCCGTCCGCAGACACCTGCCGCCAGCGCAGTGGGCTGGGGGTACTTCCGGCGCTCTCCCTTGCAGACAGTTTAATAAGCGGGAAGTTCCTGAAGGCACACACCGCTCAAAGGTGGCAGGTGGCACTGGTTATCAACTAAGCTGAGCTAGGGTGACATTTCCCAGCAATCGAAGGAGAAAGGAAATGCTTGATGCCAGCAGCTATGACGGCCCAGGTGGTGGGTGGAAGACAGTATTAGATGAGCTAATGGACGAGCTCCTGGTCAAAGGGGAACCCACGGCCTCCTTTCCTCCTGAGGAAGACAGTGAGACAGGCTTTCCACCTTTAGACCACGATGAAGTACGTGTGTGAGTGGACAGGCATGAGGGAAGTCGCTGACCGGTGTTACCTTCACGGAGAGGCTTGAGACAAGCGCTGCCAGCCTCAGAATGTGGGGAAGCAGCTGACATCTTGCAGCTTGGGAACAGAGACATCCGAGGACAGCATCCGGGGAGTGTGGCCAGCTCTTGTCTTGAGACAAAAGCAGAGTCACTGCTCTGCTCGCCTGAGCTGCCCATGGAGCCCACGGTGTTCTTCCACGGCGCTGTCTCCACCATGGAGTGCTCAAGAGACCTAGGGGACGTGCCCGAGGGAGAGGCGGCCTCCCTCACAATGAGGCTGCCACTGTTCCCCACTGCTGGCACCTGGAGGGGCAAATCCTGCCCCTGTGCCCCCTGGGGGTTAATCCAGGCAGCTGTGTGCCTTCTGAACTTGATGTCTGACTGGCAAGCGGGGTGGCCGGTGTCCCAGAGGCTGGGTGACCCATCAATGTCAACAGAGTCATTGCTGACCCCTTCCAAGGGGTCCACAGGAGAATCCCGCCGGGCAAAAGACTGTGACACCATCTTCCTGGACTCAGGGTGGATGAGAGTCCCGTTGTCCTAGCAACTCAGGGCCTGGAACTCACCATGAGGCCAGCAGGAGGGCTGGGGGGATTATCTGCAGTGAGAGAGAACCAGCCAAGATAAATAAGGGCTCCATCACACTTTTAACTTCAAATTCCTTTGAGGATAAAAAAATAAAATAAAATAAAATGTTGGCACTTTGCCCTAAACAACACAGTAAGTCCATTTGGATTTATAAGTAAAAAAAAAAAAAAAATCAGTCATAAACTAGCAGCAAACATAGAGGGTAAGAAAGGGTTTTCAAAGCATAAAAATCATAGGAGATTGCTTTTATTGTAAGGATAAAGTTGTATAAGGATACTACTGAGAAAACAGATAAAAATGCAAAACATCTATGCATTAATACAACAAAATTAAACGTCCGACCCAAAATGGGAATATTATCTAAAAGTAAAGACACATTTTCCCAGTTTCTTATTTTTATTTAGTTTGCATTTATATTTCAACAAATTAGATAATAGCATGTGAGACTAAGGACAACCACTAAAAACTTTGTTTCAGATAACTCATGTTACCTTGTAGTACTTATTTATATCATAGCAATGTTATGATGAGCGCATAATATCTAAAGAACACAGTGTAAATCTAGAATCTAAAAAAACGGCCTGCTCGCTTTAAGCTCAGTTTTTAGCTTTAGTAAATGTCAGGAGCCACACAAAGGAGCTCTCTGTAATTACAGTGCCACACAGTGTCTTTCCACTGTTCTCCTACTGTCCTTGACATTGGAAAGCTCCAAGCAAGCATCAACAGCAAGGTCAGAAAGGGGAAAGCCTAGAGACAGAAGCAGTCGGCTCAGGCGAGTTCAAACTAAATAAAGGGCGGGTGTGGGGTCAGATCCAGGGCTTTCCGTGTCATCATTAAGTAGGAAGATGGCTCCCATGGGGATCTGTCTCTGACCTCCCCTTGAACTCTGGGCTCACATATCTTACCGCCTATTGGACATAGGTCCAGTGGGCATCACAACATGACACAGCCACATCAGACGCTGATTTCCCCAAGCCTGTTCCTCCCTGGTCTGCCTCATCTCAGAAAACACGCTCTCCAATAGCTGAGGCTCCAACACCTAGGAGGCAGCTCTGACCCTGCACTTCCTTATCCTGAACCATTAGCAAGTTTATTCCTATAGCTACACCACCCTGTTCTAAGTCACCGTCTTCTCCCACCTGGACCTCCGGCTGTTTCCCCTAGTGGGTCTCCCTGCTTCTACTCTTGTCTGTTTATAATCAGAAGGTATTTGGAGAGAATTTTTGTAAACTTCAAAAGCTGCCCAGCAAACTAGAACAAAATCCAAAATTCTTACCTTGTCCTCACTGCCTGACATGTTCCTGACCTGCAGACTCCGCCCTTGTCTTTGCTCCAACCACGCAGCAAGCTGGGGAGCAAGCTCTACAAGCTCTGGCCCACGCTATCAGTGCTGTTCTCGCCCCTCTCCCTGGGATGCTTTTCCTCCCAACGATCACACGACTGTCCTTTTCCTGTCTCGTTATGTACCTTGGCTTATGAATTACTTCCTCAAGAAGTCTTTCCTAACTGCCTCTCCTAAAGCAGTTGCCCCATTCCACCCTATCACACAGCACCTTGCTTAATTTTCTCACAGGAGTTCTCACTTCCTGATATTTGTTTAGGTCCCACTGTCGTTCCCCTCCACCCCTGCCCCCCCCCCCCACAACCCCCAGCTCTAAGCTTCGTGAGAGGGGAGGCCTCATCTGTCCTCTGCCCGGTCACAGAGTTGCACATGGGGGCTCACTAGAGGTTATGGTCTAGAGGGACAAATCCAATGAAGTGCAAGTCAAGTCACAGGCTGGGGAAACAACTCCTGTGAGAGGTGAAACTGCTTTATTACTATGGCAGAGTGATCCATACAGGAATAGAGGTAAACCCATATTTCCTAAAGACATGCACTTTTCCCCACTGAACACCCACAAATAGAACAAAAGAAAGTACGTGTGAAAATTCTATGAGAAATTCTTGGGTTTTATTGATTGGGGGCCTTCCACTCGAGGTCATCCTTTTTTGGAGTGATGCACGCGTGTCTACATGCCACCCCAAAACCACAGCGCAGGCCCCAAATCCTCATTCACAGAATATCCCAGAATGCAGTGGGAACCGGCGGGACTTGCTGCCCCGAAGGGCTTCGTCCTCCTTCCCCTGACCTCAAATCTCACCGTGCATCCCAATTTATCTCTGTGGCACATCTTTTCCTCTCCAATAATTTTTGGTGTCATTATTACAAAAGGAAAGCATGACTCTGTTTTTATAAAATGGCAGAAACACACTCATGGTTTCCCACTGCCAGATGGGGGGTCCTTTGAATGAAAGACGGTTAGGTACAAAGATAAGATCCATTTCCAAAAACATTTTACAGGTAGAGAAATCAAGTTGCAAAGCTTACCGTCATTTCTATTGAGATTTTCCGATTTAGGGTAAGCACAGGCAACAGCAAAGGCCCCAGAGACAGAGAGCGAGCCCAGGACTCCCCTGCCAAGCCATTGTAGATGGGCCCATGCCCACCAGTCGGGGGTGCTGGGTGCTGTTGAGAGCGACTCCATCACCAGGACCACTGCGGGGCCACAGTACCGGCTGCAAAGATGCAACCTGTTTAAGCAGGGTGGGTGACCGAGTTGGGCATGAGCCCCCATGACCTAAAAGCACCTCACAAAAGTCTTTCGCACCGTAGACAGCTTGCACTTCAATGGCAGATGTGCAGCTTTAGCTCCTGACACCCCTTACGATGTTAAAGGCACCCCACAAACAGTCAGATTCAGATTTAGGATTTTCTCCGCCCAGCACCACCAACTGAAGATACACGTGGGGCCATCGTAGCAAAAACACGTCTGAAACGTTGCTTCCCAGGGAGGCCTCCCGGGCACCATAAAAATAATGGCAACGGTCCCTGCCTCCCTAATAGTCTTCCCCCCACCTTGCCAACTCTTATTGTTCTCTTTACTACTTAGCACGCACCCCCATTTGAGTTAACCTCAGTGACGGACACCCCGTAGAATGTAAAATCCCAAAGAGCAAGTTCTTCTAAATTTTTATTTTGGATACTGCTCTGTGCCCAGAACCTAGAACAGAGGCACATAATAGGTGCTTAATAAATATATTCTGAGTATCTGAACAACAAACGAGCAAGCGAACGAACAGTATCAAAGTATGGTTATGTCGAAAAGAAGTGAGGAAAGGGTGTCACCCTTTAGACCAAGTTGGAGAGTATGACCTGAAATGTCTGCCAGCCATTCCCTTAGAAAGGATGTTAAAGATTAGAAACTGCACACAAGAGTTGAGGGTGAAAGGTAAAACTCATTTCTGTGAACTTGACGGTGTCTTCCTGAGCGTGCCTAGCAATAAACAAGTGCCAGCAAACAGAGAGGGACTGGGTCTTTAATCATGGCATGTGCACCTTTTGGTTGACACAGCTCCCCAGAACCTCTTCACCTCTCTTTGTAACCACTTCCCTTCATGCGCTGACTCTAAACAAAGGTTCACATCCCCAAAGATGTTGACACACTCAAACGATCACACGTCCAACAGAAACCGTGGAGATGCTCAACCGTGTGACGCTGCAGCTTCCCTCAGAGTGGCCAGGACTCTGCGTGAACTGCAGTCTCACACGCCTGCACCTTCCCTGCTGTGTGTACAGAACACCGTGGCCTCATCCAAAGGCCCCAGGAAGGAAACGCTGCAACGGTGGCCTCACAGGGACTCTTCCATGACCAATGTAGCCTTGGGCAGTGACCCTTAATTTTGAGGTCAGTTGTCAGAAGAGCACAGGAAGGGGAGAACACAGGGAAGAGAAATAGGTGGGATGGGGTAAGAAAGGGAAGACCCAATGAGGGCAAAGATGAAGGAACGCTGGATATTTTGTCTTCAAATACTGCTTGGTTGCCCAAGACACACAAATGACAACTTCCTGTGGTCATTGACAAGGTCACGCTTCCCACTCTCACTCTGTGCAATGACAGCTGACGCTATTTCAGATTCTAGTGGGCTGACTGCAGAACCGAAATGGACACGGTGAGGGAACTGGCCCCGAGTCTCACCATCAGTAACCAGCAGCAGCAGAACAGCCACGGAAGTCTGACACCTGCCCCAAAGCCCTTTCCCCTGGCCTTTACATGTTCCGTCTGGGCTAAAATTAGTAGGGAATTC
Source organism: Macrotus californicus (assembly GCA_007922815.1). Taxonomy (NCBI): domain Eukaryota; kingdom Metazoa; phylum Chordata; class Mammalia; order Chiroptera; family Phyllostomidae; genus Macrotus; species Macrotus californicus. Next base: position 9,933 of record VMDR010014820.1, on the reverse strand, counting down.
TCTACTTTTTGTTAGCAAAGTAATTTTAAAAAATGTTCCCCATCAGATTTGTCACAAAACAGAATTAAGAATCATACTGCTATTTTTGATTTTACGTTGGTAGAACAGTTTTCCCTAGAATTTCATGATTACACCTTCCTATTCATAAAAAAATCTTTGCACGTGCATCTCTGATGTAGACCTATTTATTTATAAGCCTCACACATGCACAGCTATTCTAAGGCATTCCATAATTATCAGGCATCCAGGAAAGTGGCATTTGTTCTCATTTTCCAGTGACTCATCTTGTGCCCTGAAGGTCCACACCATCCACTTCGGAGACCACTGCTCAAGTCATCTTCACCTTGAAACTTTTCACATAAAAGTGAAATAACAAACAAAAGAGATATATATAATAAGATAACTAAGCCTTAGAAAAATTATTAATACAAAAGTTTATCCAAAGTGAGGTAGGTGCCTGCACTGGTAAGATGGTTAGATTTCCCTTGTTTGGGCAAAATAAAAAGGGGAGCCATATGGGAAAGCCGTCTGGAAGCTCCTCAAACGGTTAAACATATAGTTCCCACCTGACCTCGCAAATCTACTCTTGGGTAGATGCCCAAGAGGAATGAAAGTGTGCGTACACAAAAATCTGTGCATGGCTGTTAATGACAGCATTATTCATATATGTAATATAATGAACACATATATATGAAATGTCCAGAATAGGCAAGTCCACCGAGACAACAAGTCGACCATAGACTGCTCAGGGTAGGGAGAGGGGGAGGGGAGGCTAGGGAGTGATGGCCAGAGGGTGCAGCGTATCCTTTTGAGGTTCTAAGTGTTCTCCAATCAACCCTGGTGATGATGGCACATATCTGTGAATACGCTAAAACCACCGCGTTGTACACTTTACACGGGTGAAATAATTGTATGTTATGTGAATTCTGTATGAATCGCAATAATGCTGTCAAAAAATGAAATGGGAAGAAGTCCCCATCTCCCTTCCAAAACGTGTGGGAAGCCTAGACAGTGCTGGCATGTCACAGGTCACAGACGTCAAAGGAACACAAGCTGGGTGTCAGGCTGTACACGAAGGCGTTGGAAGGTAGAGGGGGAAAGAGGGAGTAAATAAAGGCTGTGGACTTCAGAAGATTCATTTGACCTGAGCCACAGGAAGGAATTTATCTGCTGAGATGGACTCCCCACAGTCAACTGAGGGACCCCGTTTTATGAATCATAAGATCCTAGGGCCATGTGCTAATGAGGGATTCTCACATACACTGTGTACCAGGAAGACCTCACAATGAACTCTGGCTCCCCTTGTTACGCCATCAGAGTCAACCCTTATATGGGAGTTCCTAGTTTCCTGTTTTTGACCAAGGGGCTAAGACTGCCCCATCCAATCAGAACGGCATGATTTCCATGCCTCACTTACATAAAACAGACCTAACTGGGAACTTGAGCTATAAAAAGCATCCTCTCCTTTGTCTTGATGGAATACAATTAAGGTTTCTATTGGGTTGGCCAAAAAGTTTGTTTAGTTTTTTCCCTGCAATGGCTCTAGCAAAGCTTAGTCGTCTTTAACTTCATTTGAACAGTTTTGTTACACTGTATGGTGACCGCTGTCATGTCAGCATGCATCTGAAAAAACTTATCAAAATTGGTGAGTTTTTGTGCAGTCGTTTAATATTGAAGATGGAAGGAAATATGCAACACATTCGGCATATTCTGCTTTATTATTTGAAGAAAGGTAAAAACGCAACTGAAACACGAAAAATGATTTGTGCGGTGTGTGGAGAAGCTGCTGTGACTGATCAAATGAATCATAAGTGGTTTGTGAAGTTTCTTGGTACTGTTGACCCTTTGGCCAAATAATGCTTTGCTGTGGGGCTGTCTTATGCATTGGAAGACGTTTAGCAGCTCCCCTGGCCTCTACCCACTAGAAGCCAATAGCTGGAGACAGCTGACATACTCAAAACATCCAAATCAATAAAGTCATTGGTAAAAATGAAAAATATGTCTTTTATTTTACGGAAAAAACTAAACGGACTGTTTGGCCAACCCAATACCAGAATCATCTGTGTCTTCTGAGGTACAGTTCCTTTTGCTAAAACAAATACATTTTTTAAAGATTTTATTTATTTATTTATTTTTAGACAGAGGGGAAGGGAGGGAGAAAGAGAGGAAGAGAAACATCACTGTGTGGTTGCCTCTCATGCGCCCCCCGTTGGACACCCAGCCCGCAACCAGGCGTGTATCCTGACTGGGAATCCAACTGGCAACCCTTTGGCTTGCAGGCTGGCTCTCAATCCACTGAGCCACATCAGCCAGGGCAAAACAAATGCGTTTTATTCTTTCTTAGAGTCTAAAGTTAATTTTGGTGTACAAGGGAATAAATGTGCCTAAAATAAGACCCTGGCCAGGAGGCTCAGTTGAATGGAGCATCAACCCATACACCAAAAGGTTGTGGGTTCAATTCCCCATCAGGGCACATGCCTAGGCTGCGGTTCAACCCCTGGCTGGAGTGTGTACAGAAGGCAAACCAATAGATGTTTCTCTGTCTCTGTCTCTCTCTCAAATCAATAAGCATATCCTCTGGTGAGGATTTAAAAAAATATGCCTAAAATAGGTATGGAGATGAGAGAGGAAGTCAAAGGAGAAGTGAAAATGCCACAATAAAACCATCTAGAAAAATAAAAGTAAAGTACAAGGGCTGGCACAGATAGGTCCCCAGCACGGTGGCTGGCCAGAACTGGGCATGGACGGCCAGACCCTGTGCGAAGGGCTTCGGGCATCCTTCCTCACCTTTACCCCAGCACTGCCAGGGAGGTCCTGTGGATCCGATGTCCAGATGGGAAGCAAAGTCAAAGAGGTTACTACTGTGATTATGTTTGGTTAAGTGCGTGGCTTTTGAAAAGGGTTGACAGAATGTCTTGAATTTGCTTTAAAATAACACAGAGGGAAGTGCTGAGGGGGGATACCAGGAAACAATTGATCGGATTGATAGCTGTTGAAGGTGGGGGAAGGGCAAAGTTCAAGACTTTTCACCTACAAGATTTCAAGTGGCTGTCTGTACCAAAAGCTGTCTTCTAAGAAAAATTTCCAAATAAAGAGGGAACAGGGAAGTACTTCGTGTATATTTTCAGGACTCAGTTGTTTTCTGGCCGGTCATACCTTGGTGGTATAAGGATGAAAATACCCTCCCTCCAATTTTCATTACCTGAAATCAACTAGAAGCACGCACCTCTTGGCTGTGGGTGCTTTTCCATGTTACCTATGAAGGGGAGCAGTTCGCCATCCCAAAATACGCCTCTTTGGGGTATTGATTATTTTAAACTGGTTAATTTCAAGAAACAACAGACATGAAGAAGCTCTGAAAACTAAGTAGAAGTCACCCTTTACAAGGGGACATTTATCTAAAGACATTTGCAGGGGAAATCTCAATTTTTAAAAGCGTTTCCCTCACAGGACCAGAAGGCGGAAGATATCTAAATCTCTACAAAAGGCCATCAGTGAAGAAAGCAAGGACTTAAATCTGCATAAGAATCTTACTCCTGATTTCTCTGCTCTTCCTGGGAACTTCCCCTAACTTGGACTCTTCATTCCCTACGTATTTATTTGTCTTTAGCGGAAAGTGGTTTTTAAGGTGGCAGCTTCTGCCATGATGGCAAGTTGCTCGGTTTCCTGGGTCTCTCCCACCCTACAGGAGGCAGACATGTGATTGAACTTTCACTTGTTTGCCTCACGCTCAGCTGTCTCAGGTCAACTTGATGACGAGACCAGCCAGAAGAACCTAGAAGGGCAGGGGAAAATGTTTCCTCCTTGATGTCTGGAAAAACAACAACAACTTTGAGGTTTAACTGACATTTATCTCTTTTAATAAATGCAGGGCCAAGGATCCAAGAACAGAAGTAAAGTTATTTTAGGGGAAAATTTTTTTTCAACTTAACCCTTGAGCAAATCACGTGAAGCATGTAGTTAATTTAGCAACTGTGCAGCACTTTCCTTTCTTCAATATAACCTTTTCTCTGTTCCTTCCTCTTGGTTCAAAATGGCCTTGTCCAGGACAGGAGCACTGGGACTCACCTGCCTCCCTCTTTCCTTGCACGTCTGCTCCCTTGATCATTAAGCCTTTAGGACGTGAGGTTCTGGTCAGCATCGAACAGTCTTAGGAACCAGGCTCAGGTCTGTTGGCCACAGAAGCCAGAGTTTTAGTCTGACTAAGGCTAACGGGTAGCCCTCGGTGCTGTTTCAGCTCCATGCCCAGAAAGGTGGGAACAGCCCTTGCCAACCGCGTCCTTGCAGAGCTGGACAGAGTGACGCCACGGCTGATACCAGGACCCAGTGCAGTGATCAGCAACCCCCTAACCTGGCTCGGACCTACCCATGGAGCCCCCGACCCTAACTTCCTCAGTCATCGTGATTCACGATTTTCCCCTGAACAACCTACCCCCTGGGACCCATCAGGCAGCCAGTCTTAGAAAACTAGCTCACCTGCATCTCCGGACTTGCTGCCATTCCCTTAAATCTGTACTTTCTTTGGTGCAACCCCCTTTTCTCATTTTATTGGGCTCTGATGCCTGCAAGCCAGCAAACCCCTTCAGCTCGGTAACGATTTCTGCCTCTATTCATTGGCCATTCTCCAGCCTAAAGTTACAGATAACAATACTGGACTCTCAAACTTCTTCTTTTTTTTAATCTCTGAGAATTATTTCTCTTCCACAGCCCACACTTCTAGTGGGATGGGGAGCATGCGTTCTCTACGGGATCCTCACCGTTGTTTTGTGGATGGAAAAGAGTCAGGGCCAGAAAGGACAGAAAGGAAAGGCCACACAGCAATGTGGTGGTCTTCTCAGGGCCCGGACGCTGGAACCTCGTCCACAGCCCCCGGTCTCACATCTCATGTCACCTCTCTGTGTGGGATTAAACACAGGACAGATTTTTTTTTTTTTAAAGAGTCCCAGTTAAATTTAATTTCTATACTAACCTGAGAGAAATTACTTACTAGCTACGGCCTCTTGGGCAAGTCCCTTTCTTTACAGGACGACTGTGAGAACAACATGAGTTGTGACATGCGGGGCTCAGTGTGACCCACAGTGTACTCTAAAAAGTGGTATTATCACCATCAGTCTGACTTTACAAAGACTTGCAGCTCAAGTCTGCAAATTAAGAAGACCTAGTTTTATTTCCCTACCTCTTTTTTTAAAAAAAGATGTTATCTATTTTTAGAGAGAGGGGAAGGGAGGGAGAAAGAGAGAGAGAGAAACATGGATGCGAGAGAGGCACACCAAGTGGTTGCTCTCGCAGGTGCCCCTTCTGGGGTCCGAACCCCCGACCCGGGCATGTGCTCCGACCGGGAATTGATTGGTGACCCTTCACTTTGCGAGAAGACGCCCAGCAGACTCAGCCACGCTGGTCAGTTCCACACTATTTTCCAACCTTTCATTGATCCGTGAACTCCTGTTTGTTAATGGAAGTGGAAACACCAACCAGAGGCCTTACATGGAACCACGGAAAGATTCAATACGACACACAGGCACTAGTACCGCTCATGTTTTATGGCCCCAGGCCGGCTGGGTGTGCTCACCTATAAATAACTGCTCACATTTTAACAGCAACACATTCAACCCTGCGAGCTGAGCCTCTCCTTTCGTTGCCTGTGAACCTAAACTTAGTAACAAGGGAAACTATTCAAATCTGTCAAAGCTATTATTATTTGTATGCCTTCCAATGAGTAAAGGCAGGGGAAATAGCCGCTTCTGGAGCTTTTTACCCATCTTCCTGTAAAGGCCATTCAAATGAAAATGCCTTTCGTGGATACTTAGCCTTGGCTCTGACGGAATTTTCCGTGCCCGAAATCAAGAACCCCAATCTCAGAAAGCAAACGATGTTTTCAGACATAAAAGGTCTCAGGGGAACAAGCCGAATCAAACCTGCGAGTCCCCAGAGGTCACGACTCTCAATTTCCTCTGCGTTCCTAGCAGCCCCGCCCGTCTGTACAGGCCCTACCGCAGCGGATGGAAAACGCCAAATGTCTGTCCCCTGATGGGACGCGACGAGGGGCGGCTGTTTCGCAGGGCAGTGCGGTGAAGAGGAACTGAAAGAAGACCGAGAAACAGGCAGGCGTGGCCTCTCTGGACAGGTGATCTGGAAAACTCCAGCCCCGCCCTGAGGTTGCTGCCTTAACTGTGGGTTCCCAACATGGTCCCACTGGTGGCCTGGAGGCAGGCGTGGGCAGCAACGTGGTGATGCCTGGATTTGTAGAGAACCAAATTTATACTTTTCAAAACAGGCGCCTCCGTCCAGTTCTTTGCTTCTCACACCGGCAACTGACGTTCAAGGGCAAACTGAAGCTCACTCCTAGTCCGCCCGAGGAAAGAGTCTAAGAAACCGAAGTTTCGCGCACCCTCGGTTCTTTGCGCTTTCCCACCCACCCTTCCAAACGCCACTGTAGTAACACGGTAAGGGTAGTTCCTGAATGCACCCTTCCCTTTGAGCCTTAATTTCTATTAGGGCTAAGTAACTGCTCCTCCAAAAGGTCTCCACGTTCCTTAAGCTGCCTGTCAATTTCGCAGAGGGGTCTGCAGCAAACCCCGCCGCGCGGTCACGGTCAGGTCGGCGGGGTAAGGATACCAGGCAGCAAGCAATTCCGCTTTTTCGGCTGCAATCTCAGCAGGTGCGCTCGGTCGAAACCCACACTACGTGCTTGCAAGCTCCAGCCCAGCTCGGTTAAGTTCAAGAGGGGCTCCTCCGCGGGCGCACTTTTGAGGAACCGAGAAGAGCCACCGAGCCAAAAGCACAGCACCTGGAACCACGCCAGGCGCGCGTTTGGCGCCGAGAGTCCTGCGGCGCCAAAGGGCCTGGTGATCGAACTGCCGCCCCTGCGGCCCCTGTGGGCCCCTAGCCCCGCAGAGCAGCCCTCCCTTGCAAGTCGACCCCTGCAGAGGGGCCGCTGCCGACGCTTCCCCAAGGCCCGCAGAACAGCCCCGACCTACCGTGCGTCCCCTCGGAGGTGCGGCGCCCTCTCAGCACCCCGCCTCTCCAGGCACTTCCCGCGCCGACCGCATACCTCGGCTGCTCTCTCAACACCAGCCCCGCGCCAGTCACCAGCAGGGGGAAACCTGCGCCAGGTGCGCCGCCGTCCACTCCTGGCTCACGCCGGTGGACGCAGCGTTGCGAGAACACCGTGCTCCCCAGCGGCACAGGGAGGGACGCTGCGCCCCGACGCCACCACGCCCCGCCCCAGCTCACCTAACCCCCATCGCCCGGGTCAACAGAGACGCTCCCCAGAAGCGAAGCGCACTCGCGCGCCGCCAGGTGGCTGGGCGGGGGGAGGGGACGACGCTTCCGAGCTCCCACCCTCTCCCCTCCACAGGGGAGCGGGCCCTGGCTTGCTTAGGGGAGTCCCTGGGGCTTGATGAGACCAAACCCCATCACACTTCCCTTGGTTCCTTAGCTTTGTCCCTTGTCAATCTCACGTTGTGGCACCACATCACAGGTACTTTGGGCTTCATTTGCCGGGTGTATCTCTGCACCACCACCCTCCCTGACAACGCTTGGCCTGGAGAGGTCAAGGAGCAGCGCCTCGTGGTCACTGCAGCTTCAGATGGAGACAGTAGGAACCAATGTCACGAAGCCAGGTGAAGAGTAGCTGTCAATCACCCCGCCTCCGTGGAGAGCAGCCGGGATGGAGCTTAGACCTAAGAACTCTGGGCAGGTGGGGGATTCTGTCTCAGGAATTCAGGTCGAAGACCAATGGGGAAGAGCTTACATTACACTAAATCAGAAAGAAGGGGCTGTGGGGTGTGCGCTACTATTCGTGGAGTATCTTCTAGGCCAGGCACTTTTCCTAATTATCTTAAGCAATCCTATCAACATCCCAGAGAATGACAGACCCTTTGTTCCCATTTTGCAGAGGAAGCACTTTAGAGAGGTGAAGTGACTTGCCCAGGGTCACACAACTAGGGAGCAGCAGAGCCAGGCTCTGAAGGCACATGTGTCTAACACCAAAATCCACCTTCACCGGCAAGACAGAAGAATAGTGAGACGAAGGAGCCAAGCAAGAGCCTGTTTCAGGATATTAAAGAGAGGAATCAGGACGATGCCAAGAAAAAGAATCTTAAAACAAGAGCAAATGGCATGCAAAGTAAATCGGCGAATCTACTAGCCAAACAACAACAAACGGTACCAAGGTAACAGACTGGACATAGTCCAAGGCAAGAAAAGCACTGGGAGGGAGACTAGGAGATCTTGGACCCCTACGGTGAGACCCAGTTAGTTCCCTCTGAAGCCACTTTGAATCCACCTTAAGCAGAACCACCCCAGTTGGGCCTGTGGCCTGTGGTGTGAGTACCCTGCATATTTGACCACACCCAGGACATCCAGCCACAGAGAAAGGAGGCCCGGAGTCTGGGAGAGCAGCTCTAGAACTAAGAATGGACGTTCAAGGACAGAGTTTGCAAATCAGGAACACCCACTGGAAATCTGCTCTGTCTCCCACGGGATCTGGAAGTAGCATTTTCCCACACGCTAAATACTGAGGGATGGGCTTTCCAAGGCAGCCAATGGCTCGGTCGACTCTGAGAAAGTCACTGGTCATCACAAACCAAGCGCCACACAGGGAAAGCAGAGGCTGGTTTAGTTTCATTTTTCATGAGGAAAGTCATCTTCCAGATCTCAATACTCTCCCAGACTGGGGCTCGATTGTCAGGAACAACTCACCACTTCAGCCAGCCTGGCTCACGCCCAGCACCCGTCAGTCACACACAGAGCTCCATGGTGGCCAGGACAGCCTCTTAGAAGACAGGAGCCTGGCAGATGCTCGCCCAGACCACGCCAGGCTCCACAAGCCGTGATTTGTGCTGCAAGCAGAGATGCGACCCTGTGTCTGAGCTAAGCTGATGGAGTCCGCAAAGGGGAACTCAGTCTTGGTGCAAAACAGGAAGGAGCTGGGTGAGATGAACTGCACGGCAAGCTACAAGAGGGAGCTGGTCGGCATCATTGCCACACAGCCGTCCGAGACAGCCGGATGACCCAGCGTGGGAGAAAAGCCCAGGCGTGCACGACGGAGGGGAAGAACGGCGGGAGGCTCATGTGGCTGGTTTCAGCTCCTTTTCTCCTTGTCTGTCTGTCACTCTGAAACATCCATTGTCCACAAGAAGACACATTTGTTTAATTTCACTTACATGAGGAGCCTAGAATGGGCAAACACGTAGAGAATAGGAAATACGCAGAAAATAGAGTAGAGTCGCCAAGGGCTGCGGGTGTGGGGGTGGGGTGGCGGGGGGTGGGAGTTGCTGGTTTATGGGCACAGGGTTTCTGCAGGGACGAGCAAGCTCGGGAATGAATCGTGGTGCTGGGTGGCCGTCACTGCACATGCACTGCATGCCATTGACTCGTGTACTTAAAAATGGTTAAAATAGTAGAGCTAAATACATAACTTTGTTATTATATGCTCCCATAATATTTAAAACCTATGATCATGATGCAATACTTCTTTAGAGTGAAAGCAATATGGTAAGAGGGGGCCCCTACTCCGGGAGATTCTTTCCTTACATTTTTATCAATCTTGCCCTGTTCTGTGGTCCTTTAGGGGTGTCTGAGCCCAGTTTTGGGGGAGCACTCTCCCATTCAGGAGGAGGAATAGACCTGCCATTTTACTATGTGCTTCTGCTGGTGATGGGTCGTTTGGGTGTGCGAGGCAGATTCAGAGAGGCCATGCCCAGAAAGAGGCTCTTTACCTTTAAGAGGTAAAGTTAATGCAACAGGATTGGGGACTCAGGGGAAAATGCAGTTCGCTTGTGACCATCCCAGAATACCAGGCACATCAACCCCACCTCATCAGGAAAGCCTTGACTGAAGGGAGGGTCAGCCTTCCCATGGAGATGACAGGACAGGGGCCACCTACCTGCCTTTGGTCTGACAGATACACAAACCTTGTCCTTATCCACC
>VMDR010014819.1:0-23040 GCA_007922815.1 Macrotus californicus | reverse complement strand
GTTGTTTCCAAATTCTTGTTATTATCAATAATACTGAGATGAACTTCCGTGGACATAGATCTTTGTCTACATCTTTGAATGTTTTCTTAGGACAGATTACTTGAATTGGCAAGACTGTGTCAAAATCTATGAACCTCGTCAGGGCTGCTGATACATAGCACCAATTTGCCCTTCAGATACATGGTACCAGGAAATGATCCATCTTAAAGTACATTGGGATATGGGTCTGTTTGGTATTCTGGAAGTTCATTTTAGAACCAACCTGTGAATCATTAAATCTAGAAAAATCTAGAAGTCATGTGATTTCTCCTCCATCTGGACTCTCCACTCAACTCCCTGTACCCACTCCCAGGTGAAAATAACCATCCACCTTTTGAAATGGTTGCTCTCATGCCGGAATCCAAAGATGTGCTCAGAGGAGTCCATGAATCCCTGGGTATTCCATGCAAATTCAGTGCACCTGCAAATGTGTGGAGGTTTTTCTCTAGAGAAGCCATTCACACCTTTTATCAAATTCTCAAAGGGGTCCATGACTCAGAAACATGAAGACCTTTACCTGTGCAGAGGATGTAAGCAACCGAACCATAATCTCAAATTCCCCATCGTTTTTGAGGGGGCTAGGGGGAAATGTTAGGTTCCAAAGAATTTCTGCCTCTGAACTGCGGGCCATGTGAAAACTAAAATAAACATGAAATAGTCATAAAATATGTGATTAAACAGTGTGGGCACAAATTGGCGACATTTGCTTGCAGACAAATTGAAGCTTGGGCAGCAGACTAGCGAGGCAGCCGTGGTTTATGACCTTCTGGTCTTCATTAAGCACAGTGCCATTCACTCCCCACTTTTGTAGGATAGCATCCTTCTCAAACCAGTACTTCAGAGCTATGGGCCTTTTGCTCATTTTACCTCTGACTCAGACTAATTATAAAGAAATGAATATTTTATCATCTTCCTTATGATAACCTAGGGCTATTGAATTTTAGAGTCAGAACTATTATTTAATTCTATCATTAAAATATGCTATTGAAAATGGCTTTCTTCATACATAAAAATGCATGAGTATTTGACAAAATTTCATGATATTTAAACTATAAAATATGATTTTCTTCTAGAGAACCAGTCATATTGAGACACAATTAAAAAGGTTGAAACCTTCATAGTCACATTGATTAGGATTCTATCCTCTCTTCCTTCCCTCATGGTTACTTTTTAATTTGTACCTAAACCTAAACTTGGCCTGAAATTCCCTTTTCACTCTTTTTCTGAGTAAAGCCACTTAGCGTCATCTCTCTGCAGCACAGTAGCACCCTTGGGTGTTCTACAGATCCACAAATGTCCTTCAATCAAATGGCAGGACAATGCTTTGTCATGGTGCAGCTTTCTCCTGATATTAATGAGAACCTCGGAGGGTCAGGTTGCTGTGTCCCACATGGAGAGGTCTGCTACTCCTTGCACCTTTGCTAAGCCATTGGCAGCTCGGATAAGGGCAGACAGCATTGTACAAGAGCCCAAACAAACAAACAACAGCTAAACGCCCATAAAAAAACTAACCAAACAAACAAAACCATGCCAGCATGTAGAAAATTTCCCCCATCGAGCTCAACAAATCAAATAGCTCAGAGGCATTCATCTTTCCCGAGTCCGCTTGGTCAGCCTCAGCTGGCCTGTGACAGGACAAGAAGCTGTGCAGGCGATGGCAGCGGACATGTCTGTCCCTTTGGGTTCCATTTCATCAGACATATTTGTTGCCAATGGAAAACAATTTCTTTAGCTCTTTACCTCCTCTGCTCTGCACACTCTCCTCATGTCCCCCTCCACAGGGTTCCTTCATAGAGACATTCTTAAACAATGAGGCTGAGAAAGAGGTACTTGGCCCTTATGTGATGTTATCATAATCCTTACGATATAAGGATTTCTTTAAAGAAACATATTATGGAAGACTTGGCTAACGTTTCTAATTTACTACCCATCAAAATAGATCACTTTACTCCCAGATGGAAAAATGATTACACTGATGTGTTTCTGCTTTCATAGTTACAATGTATTTACTTACTTTGTGCCCCTTAAAAGTGGTTAATGCACCTTGGGTTCATGTAAATCTTGCAAATAACCTTGGGATATCTGTGTCTATTTTACAAATGAGAGAACTAAGCCTCAGGGGCATTAAGGAACAGGCTCAAGTGTGCCAGGAATTAGCTGGATTTAAACCTGGATCATCTTGACATTAGAGAACATGCTCTTAATTACAAGTGTTTTATATATGACCTCACTTCTAGAACTCACCGCCTATGAGGGCAATGAACTAGCATTTGCCCCTGGGCAGGATTGTCCAGCAAAGGGAGTCCTTTAAAAGAGTCCTAGTCAACGTCAAGCAGAACATGTGTCAGGCAGGACCCAGTCAGGGACGCAGAGACACTCTTAGTGATGTGGAATCTGAGATATATTACAGGAACATGGACTCACGCAACTGTGGGATCTGGTAAAAGGTCTTTGGAAGGCTGGTTGCCTCTGCAGGTGATAGCACACCTGAAGTTTCTGCAGATCAGTGGGGCTGTCAGTTGGAGAGAAACACTAGGGAGAAGCAGGGGAGAAGGACACTCTGGAATCCACACCTGTCTCTCAGCCTTCCAGCAGTGATGACAGTGATCTGCAGAAATGCACCCAACGCTGTGTGACTGCACACGCACCTGGCCCTGGGCTTGGAGAAGCTGCAGTGAGGATCTGGTGGAGCTGGAGGAGCTGCAGAGCTGGCTGTGAACCCGTGCCCACAAGGTAAGGCAGCAGATTGGTGACGACGTGTGCAAGCTGCTGTGGTACATTGTGACTTACACTGACCTTGCGGCTAACCTTCCAAATCTTATGCAAATTTCTTTTGGGGCCGACCCTAAACCACAGCCATATAGGAAGGGGAATTTAGGGAAATGAAATTCCAGCATAGTTAAATTGACGCAGCACAAAACCACCACAAGAAACTTTCAAAGGGTTTTGTGGTTGGAGATTTCTCTTCGGTACGTGTCTACACTGCTGAATCACCTTCCTTGACTCAGAATGCCTTTCCTCCCCCTTACTGAACCCCTACCAATGGCACGAGTGAAACAGACTTCATGCTCTGACTTCACGGAGCTCACAAATGAGTCTAGACTGCTCTGAGATCAAAATATAAATGACACTTAGGGAAACTTTTGAAACAGGTTTATCATGAGTGAAGTCATTTTGATTCCAGGGGTTGTTCAGTGCAGCAGTGACCACTGATGCTGTCTGTGCTTTGGGGGAGTCTTCCATTCTATCCTTTACAAAAGCTGCTGAAAAGTGTCCTCAAACTGCAATCAGCCATTCATTCAAAAGGCCATCATATCCTAGATGACATTTTTTTTTCCTCCTTCAATCTGCTGTTTTGGAAATACATAATGGAATCTATGCTAAAAATCTCTACATAGGAGAAACTCTCTGATTCCAATCAGGAGCTCTTACAAGACATTGAATGATTTTAAGCAACAAGAATGATGTGGTTAGCTTTGTCATTTAAGAAGACTTACATGGAGAACATTGAAGAGAAGGGCTGGAACATGTGCAGATGGATGGGTTAAGGCTGATGGAGTCCAGCAGGTTGGATGAGGAAGGTGGTGGCGAAAATGGAGAAAGGCAGGCGGGTTCCAAAGATACTTGAGAAGTGAAAATCCATAAGATCTGGTGATAAATTAGATATGCTTGGGAGAAGAAAGAATTTCAAGAGTGACTTTAAGGCTCCTGGTTCTTAAGAACAGGTGGATGGCAGTGTCAGTCACTAGTGTCTGGAACATGGGAGTTTTGTGGGGAGATCAGGAAGTCACCCTTGGACATGTTGAGACACTCAACCGGAGGAGCTTCTGAGACAGCCAAATGGAGACGCCAATGGAGCAGGTGTACGTCCCAGGCCTGGACCTCAGAGGAAAACTTTGGGCTGAAGTTATGAACTCAGGAGTCAAGCATATGTAAGTGGTAATCAAAGCAACGGATATCAAGAAATTTTGTTAAAAGGAAGATAGAGTGATTATGGTGCAGTGAACATTTTTTGGCCACTTTGCATTTTGAGGGAAATTGTTCCCATATGAAAACCCGAGTTTTCTCCTAAGGGAAAACCTAAGTATTCCCCTACCCACCTAGACTCAACCATCTGATACTTTAGGACTTTATAGCTTGACACAAAGATGTAGGGACTGTTGAGAACTCATTTGTAATGGCGATGTGGCAAAAGCCCAACAGTTGGGTGGGCAAGTTTTGCCAGTGACAATGTCCCAACCAGCATGTGCTGTGGTGTGGCCTTGGGTGTGCTCTCAGCTACATGGGCCTCTACTGGGTCCTTCACACTTTTGAAGCTCATCCTTTAAACTTCCTGTTGAATCTGTGAGTCCGGTGGTACCCTATTAAATTATTTTTTTGCCTAAGTTGATCAGATTTGTGATCTGTTGCTCTCAAACAACAAACCTACTTAGATAATGTGTTACATATAGGTAAAGTGATGTTACAGCAATTAATGCATTATATTGTAATGACACATTTATACATCTGCCACCCATATCACACCAGGGTTTTTAAAAGTGTAATTCCTGACTCAATGCGTGGACTCTGAGATCAATTTAGTGGGTCACCACCATCATTTCTTCCAATGAAATGCAACAGCATACTATGAAAAAATAAATAGAATAGAACAAAAAATCAGAATGAGTATTGTTTTGGGAAACTTGTCTTGGTTACTTGTACTGAATTTTGCACTGGCTGTGATATAAAACATATTAACAGGGGCCACAGAGCCTCCACCTTCTCTTAGGATGGAGAAAGCTGCCAGCAGGTGTTACTCCCACCTTAACAACGAGGACTGGGTAATCTACAAAATCCTAACTGGTCTTGAGCCCATCAAAGAGGTGAGGTGGCAAAACAACCATGTGAAATGAATGACAAAGGGTAAAAAGTTCTTCTGAAGTTCATGGGAGCCATGAACTGATTCACCTTGGGCGGAGCATGAGAGGAAGAAGATAAGGTCACTTAATCTTAGAGGACAAGCAAAATCAAGTGAGGGACATGTTATGACAAGGTGTAATATGAGTGGAAGCATTTAAATACCCTGCCTGCCATTGGACACCATGTTGCTGTGAGGTCTGCAGCAAGGAGGTTACATTTCAACCATGATAATATTATTGATAGTTTATTAAAACCAACAGTTATAAACACACAGGCAATGCATGTTTTCCTTTCTACAGAACAGATGTTTTACCAAAAAGTTGTGTATAGTAAAAAAAAATTAGTAATAAAGGCAATTTCCCCTCATTGTCATCACTTAGCAATATTTTATCTTAAGATCTCACTAATCTTCAGTTGACCCTTAAAGTTTCTCTGCTACCCTTCTCTCCAAAATTAATTAATCATGAAAGCATAAGGGATTTTTTGATTAAAAGTTTTTTTCTGTAAAGTGAGAAAGGTTTTAAAGTTTCTTAATTTGTATTTAAAGTATACTTGTATATTTAAAGTCTCAACTTACATTCTTAAAATTGAGAGCATCAAATCTCACATTAAAAAAGCAGTAAGTGGAATATTGTTGGGTAGTAACATATTTATTCTAAATGTGAATCTCTATGCTCTACAAGGGTTATTCAAAAAGTAATTTTACAAGACTTTTTAAGATATTGATTTTATTACCATGCAAAATAATTATTACAAGGATATAAACAGTATCCTCTTGTCACTTTCCTATGTAAATTCCTTGTATGGTAAATTTTACATGTCAGCTTACATGGGCCACAGGTGCCCAGGTTAAATGTTGTTTCAGGGTGTGTCTGTGAGGGCATTTCAGGATGAGGTTAGCATTTGAACTGGCGGACTCAGTAAAGCAGATGGCCCTCCTCCCTCTGGCTGGGCATCACCTAACCGTGAGGGCCTGAATAGAACCAAGGCAGAGGAAAGAGGAATTTGTCCCTTTTTTCTGCCTCACCGGTGGACCTGGGTCACCTCATCTCATCTCCTGCCTTGGGACTACGATTCATATCATCTCCCCTGGTTCTCAGACCCCTGGACTCAGACTTAAAGTTACACCACTATCTTCCCGGGGCCTTCAGCTTGCAGGCGAGCAGATGGTGGAACTTCTCAGCCTCAATAATCAAGGGAGCCGGTTCCTCAGAATAAATCTCTATCTGTATCTCTATATAGATGTATCCTGTTGGTTCTGTTGCTCTGGAGAACACCGACTAGTACATACAATAACATATTGATCATGATATAATGGTATTATGATGAAATTGTGATATAATCAAAAAACAAGTTTCATTGTTGGTGAAGTAAAATGTAGGATCCTTAGCTGCTCACTGTCTAGTCATGTACTTTTTTTATGACATCAACAGTCTCCATGACTTCCCCCCAAATGTGATTTTTCTATTTCTTCAATAGCTGTATTATTTGAGGGTTACCAAGTCTGATTTTTCTATGGTCTCTCCCTGACATTAGGATAAAGTCTCAATTTTACCAAATATTTTACAAGGCCCCCACGATCTGACCTCGCCTCAGGTTCAGTCCCACTTCTGAGTTCAGGCTGCTTTATGTGATCTATACTCCGACACCCAGAGCCTCTTTTAGCACCTTAAATAGGACATGTTCTCTCCCTGTGGGCCTTCTCAGGTCACGGGGTAGGTGCTAGACACTATAGACTGATTGTTTGTGTCCCGTCCAAAATTCATACATTGAAAACTAATGCCACGATGTGATAGAATTGGAGGGGGGACCTTTGGGAAGTGATTAGGTCATGAGGGTGGAGCCCTCATGAATGGAATCAGTGCTGAGATATAAGAGACCACAGAGAGCTCTCTTGCCCCTCCTGTCACCAGCAAAAAGATGGTTGTCTACGAACCAGGAAGCAGGCTCTCACCAGACACCAAACCTGCCAGTGCCTTAACCTTGGGCTTTTCAGACTACTGTGAGAAATAAATCCCTGTTGCTTATAAGCCACTCAGTCTTTTATATTTAATATAAATACAACATAGCAGTTCAAACAGCCTGGGACAGGTGTGAAGGAGAAAACAAAGTCAAAGGTGACTTTGATGGTGAATCTATTAAGAAAGAAAGAAAAGAGGGAAGGATAAATTATTGTGGGACCACCATGTCAGGCCCTGTTTTATCAGCTCTGGGAATAGAGCAATGAACAGAGACCATTTCTATTTATTTATTTTTTACCTCTTGGGATTACAGTGCTATGGAATATCCAGTTGGAGACACCAGGAATGGCCTTCAGACACATAGAACCGCAGGAGCAAATATGAGGTCTGTCCAGAAAGTATCCAGCCATGTAATATGAAAAATAGAGACATTTCTTGAAGACAATACAAGAAACATTGTACAAAGGACAATGGTGCCTCAGTCC
Source organism: Macrotus californicus (assembly GCA_007922815.1). Taxonomy (NCBI): domain Eukaryota; kingdom Metazoa; phylum Chordata; class Mammalia; order Chiroptera; family Phyllostomidae; genus Macrotus; species Macrotus californicus. The sequence continues at coordinate 15,656 of VMDR010014819.1, read as the reverse complement.
CCTTCAAAGTAGGCACCTTGGGAACTCACACAGTTCTCCCAGCATCTCTTCCACTGTTCAAAACACTCTGCAAAATCCTTTGTTGGAATCGCCATCAGCTGCCCCATCGTATTTTCCTGAATATCATTGACAGTCTGAAATCTCTTCCCTTTCAAAGGTGATTTTTAGTTTTGGGAAAAGCCAGAAGTCACAGGGTGCCAAATCTGGGCTGCAAGGGGGCTGAGTCACCTGGGTGATTTGATATTTTGCTAAAAAATTCTGCACAAGCTGTGATGCACAAGTAGGCGTGTTGTCATGATGAAGATGCCAGTCACCAGTTGCCCGTAGCTATGACCTTCAGAATCAGCTGAATCATTTCCTTGGAGGAATGTTCAAGCTTACTTACCACAAAATCTGATGTAGATTCATTGCTCTACTCATCATTTTGAATGTGAAAGCCACACAGTGCACATGCTCACTGAATGGTCTCTACCACCCCCACTGACTAGTACAGTGAAGTCATCATTGTTCACTCATGTGCATTCCAGTCCACTCTCCTTGGCTGCCAGGTTACATCAATGTCGCACAGACCATTCTCATTATATTAGCAATGGCTAGACTTTTTCTGGACAGACCTCGTACACTGAAAATTATTCTTCTAATTCTATTTCTTGAACAACCCTTACAGCTTAAGTTCTCTCCTTACTAAAGCATTCTCTCTTAACCTACTGTTAAAAAGACTGTGCTTTCTGCCCTTAGGAGCCCTGCAAAGCAGCACAAGTCTATGATCATGCAATGGACAAAAAGAGGGGATGAGCTGTAATTCCTACTGCAGTCTCTTCAGCCCCAACAGCACAAGAGAAAAACCACCAGCAGCGTAAGCAATGTTTGAATGTGATGCACACATTATTGATGTGCACTGAGTACCTATTAGGTGCGAGACTGTGCCAGGCACTTTCATGTATGCCACCTCATTGACCCAAAGATGCAGCACTTTCAACCCCATAAATTATTAAATACATGCCACAGAGATAGCTTAATTCTACCAGGAAGAACAACGAGTATTTTTCAAATGGGCCATAATAGACACATTGCAGTTCAATGTAATTTCAAAATCAATCTTCAAAGATGAATACAAACAAAATTTCCACAAGAGGCTTGCTCAAATTTTTCTTTGATTATCTTTAAGATATAGAGAAACAAAATCACAAACTAGAAACAAATTATCAAGAGGTCTTAGCTTTCCTAAGACAAGTATTTTAACAAGTACATTCAATCTTTTATGTAACACGAGTCCATTCTTGGCTTAAATTTTTGGGTTTCTATGTTATGCTCAAACCACAGGGAGAAAGCCAATGTGCAGGACATTCTATAATAGAATGGTGGGTCAAGGGTCTTTTCTCCTGTGGCATCAAGAAAGGAGGTCAAAAAAGGGGCATTTTTCATTTTCTTCTTTTGTTCTTATGTTTTATCATTTTTCTACAATGAAAATGCATTTTGTAATGAAGGGGAAAAACAAGAAAAGGACAGGACCAAGGAATTATTTTGATAAAGTAAAATCTCAAATATAAATACTTGCAAAAAAACAGCTACTAAAAATCAATTATTGATTTTAATGTGATAAAACAATCAAAGCAATGTCATACCTAGACTCCTTCTGTCCATTTAAGATGTAAGAGTACTTCAGGGACAGTTTGAGGTATTAATTTTCCTTGCTGCCAACCTTCTTCATCTCTTCCTAAATGGTGTTAATGAGGTTGATTTATATGGTCAAGTTAATTTGGCCTATACTTGGTCTTGATGTAAGGCCTTTTATAATTAGTGTTTTTTTTAAGTAGCCACAAGCTTTGACAAGACTGTTTCAGAAGCAAATTATCCATCCAGTCCTTCCCCGAAGACCCAGAACTCTGAATATCCGACTCACCATCTTCATGACGGATAGTTGGTAAGAAAGAGCCAAGATTGTATAAAAAACATTAAAAAAAGAAGCCTGCAAAAGATCAGCTGCATAAGCAGGAATTAAATTCAGATGACTCAACAAGGAAATCTAAAAGGCGTTGAGAGAAATAACATAGACTTTGGAGTCAGGCCTGAGTTTGAATCCCAGTTTTGTCACTTGTAGTTAAGTAACCAGCAAAGAGTTCTAACCTTTTGAACCTCAGTCTCTTCATTAGTGAAATGAGGCATAGAACAAAGTGGCTTTGAGGGTTAAGTGGGTTGGCATCTGTAGCACAGGCAGACACATAACACTTGTAAACAGAAACCTCAACCTTAATTTAGAGGCCTATCTGCAGGATCAGAACTAACACGTGGAAGACACATATCACAGAGACTGGCACACAGCATGTGCTCAGTACATGGTATGATGATGATTATCCTCACTAAGTTCTTACATCACCACTCATCTGGAAATGGGTAGGCTGAGCTACCGCCCTAGGGAATACAGATGGCCGATTTCAAAACCCAAAGTCACTGACAAATGAAGCTGGTCTGGGTCTGGCTAAAAATAGCAAAATCCTAGGCAGACAGAGAGGAAATATCGTTTCTTCATATTTTTGATATTTCTATTTCTATGGGCCACGGACCAAGGGAGCATGTAAACAAGTGTCCAAAACCACTGTTAACATGAGACCCAAAGCTGAATGCCGTTTATAGGTGACTGAGTCCTACGAACCCATCACCTATAGCTGATGATTATACCAGAGCACTGTGAGTTCTAAAGACTAAGGAAGCTTTCATTAGAACCAAGTGGAATAAACTATAGATACCACTCACCCTTTCCCAGGAAAGAAGGGATGAAAATGTTGAAATTTATTCATTTCTTCATTCGTTCAAATTGACAACCTGCCTATTTTGTGTTAGAATGCCAAAATAGGGATATGAAGCTTTCTCATATAGGGAGGCTGGCGAGTGACTTCTATTCTCCCCCGGGGGCCCTATTAATATAAATGAATGGATAACTACATATGTGACATGGTTTTTGTTGTTGATATGTCAGAATATTAAAGTCCTGATGATGGATGGTGGTGGTGGTTATACAATATGTCAGTGCACTTAATACCACTGAACTGTATGCTTAAAAATGGTTAAGATGGTCCTGGCCAGGGAGCTCAGAGGGTTACAGTGTCGTCCCGATACACCAAGGCTGCAGGTTCAATCCCCAGTCGGGACACATACAAATATCAACCAGTGAGTGCATAAATAAGTGGAACAACAAATCAATGTTTCTCTCTCTCTCACTCTCTCTCAAATAAAAAACCAATAAATAAAAATGGTTAAGACGGTCAATTTTATACTATATATTTATATAAATTTAAAACTGAATGTTCATGTTTCCTTTCTTAACTTCACGTATTGCCCTTGACATCCACATAGAAGAATAATTGACAATAAGGCAATAGCCCTCTCTCACAACAATACAAATTTTACCTGGAAAAAAGTAGTCATTTTTCAATCACACTGGGATGAAAAATAACAGGCATTAGAAAAATGTGAGCGCAACACGTGTGTAATCCCTTGCCAGTGATGTCATTAAGTTTAGCTTTTACGGAGTCAAGTCGCCCCCTCCAATATGATCGAGCCTAAAATGGCTCCAGGCTGTAGTGGGAACATTGTCGTTGGCGCTCAACTGCCCATCAACGACGCTTTGCCAAATTTTGTTTTACTCTCATTATCAAACTACAATTTTAACTAATGCATTTTTATTAGTATAATTGGAGATTTCCATTTCAAATTACCCAACATAAGCAGTGATCATATTAGTAGTTCCTGGAAGTGCTAATACATAATTTCTATTTACAGACTTATTTGAAAATTCTGCCAGCATCACAGAACTAAGAATACACTGAGATTCAGATTCTGTCAGTGGGACAGGACACTGAAGGCCCATGATTACTTGCTTGCTAGCACCCAAATGGGTCTCAGAACCATTGCCCCTAGCTATCGTACTTCCTGGTATCTTTGTGTCCAATGCACTGGGCCAGGGCCACATCCCCTGTTTCTGGTTTAGAGAATTTGAGCTCAGTTTGAAGGGAACTATGTCAATGAGAGACTGGAAGAGTCATTTGGGGGTTATTCCCTCGAGAGTTGCATTTTCTCTTCCAATAGCACGTAGATGTGAAAGCTGGCTCCACGTCCACTTGAACATGAACATTGTTACTTTGAGATTTATCAAAGTGCATAAATGGCATTGCATTTTATATAAGAAACTTTTTTCTAAGAACTACAGGAAAATAACAACCCACTGCCTATGTTTAGTAGGTTTCTGGCAAGCAAAGAAGATGATCTTTACAGGCTTTAGTCATCACCAGAGGCCCCATCCCTCACAAGCACAACTGCGTCTTTCCTCAGACACATCAAGCTTTTCTGTGGAACTCGCCCACCACCATTCATGGAGCCACCAGGCTCCAACTCTGTCCTTTGGCATCTTTTCAGAACTAATGGTCTCCCTTTTCGGCCCCATTTGATTCCATTCAAAAAGTCATTGAAATCATTCACATTGGAAAGGGGAGAATATTTTGTCAGTGATTTGAAGACAAAGGAAGAACACAATCATTCATGGTGCTGAATTTATCCCTTTTATTCATTTGCAATTGCTCCTAGATACCTTGTCCTGGTGATGTGGCTCATTTTAGTGTTTAGGAGCATGGACCTGGAGTCAGACTCTCTGGGCTCAAATCCTGGCTCTACCACTTAAAAACTGTGTGACATTGAGCAAGTTACTTAACATCTTTGCACCTAGATTTCCCCTCCTGTAAAATTGTGCTGATAATAGTACCTACCTCACAGGGTTTCTAAGGTTAAATGAATTAGTGCCTGTAAAGTACTTAGAACAGTATTTAACAAATATTTATGTGGCACATAGTAAGTGTTACATCAAATAAATCCTCTGTCCACCCTTGCACAAATCCATCATACTCTATTACCAGGTCTCATTAATTTTGCTTTCTAAATACCTGCCAAATCTGTCCTCTCCTGATTCCCAGGCTTATGGTTTGGTTCAGAACATCATCACTTCTTGCCTGAATGACTGCAATCCTACTGAACACCAAGGACATCTTTCTACAACCTAATGACATCATCATTCTCATGCCTGGAGTGTCTCCCCATCAATGTGTGGGGTAAGGTTCAAACCCATGGCACACCATCCCAGACCCTTCATGCTCTGGTCCTAGTATGCTTTTCTAGACTCACGTCAAGCCACCTATTCTACCATCCTTTGTGCTCCGATCATATCAACTTCTCCCACATGCCATGTACTACCATAGAGCAAGGCTTTCAGGTACATCTCCTCTGTCTGGAATGTCAGCCCACAACACTTCTGTCTACTTTCTAACCTCCTATTTATCCCGCAACCCCCCATCTCAAATATCTTCTTCTCAGTGAAACTGTCTCTGACTCCACTTAGGCAGAATCATTTTCCTCTTCTATCTCCACAGTTCTTTCAATGTTCACCTATAAAACTACTTATATTGTAATGTAATTACATGTCTATCAAACTATACGCTCTTTGAGGACAAGGATGTGTCTTCTTTCTTCTCATGTGTTCATTGATGAAATCATAGTAAGTCTGGGGACAAGATTACAAACAAGGCACACTTGATCCAAGCCTTTGTGGAGTTTATAATTAAGTAGTGGATCCAGGAAATAAATAAGCAAACAAAAAATCAAATAATTACAAAATGCCATGAGGACCAAGCAGGAACAAACATGCTGATATGATGGAGAAAAGCAGGAAGTGACATTTCTCTGTCCTCAGTGCTGATCATGGTGTCTGGCTCATAAGCCCTTGTCAATGCAGCCAGATCAGAAGAGATCATTGTGATTACTCATTTTGGTTAACAAGTGATTGATTTTATTTTTAACTCTAATTTCAAGTCCTGCACAAATATATCTCTAGAGTAAGACAAAATCACTATGGCAACTATTTCTTGCTGTTGTGAAGAGGTTACACAGCCTGGCCATGCATCAACCTAGATCAGGCAAACCACTGATGTATTGTCCTTGACAGGATGAAAGAGGGAAATTCCAATACTTTAGAAATGTGAGTCTGCATCATAATCAGACAGAAGTTTGTGGGTTCTCAATCCTGGCACCAGATTAGCATGAGATCGGAAGGACATCCTCAGTGATGAGTGGCTCTCAGAGGGTGGCCCCTGGGCCAACAGCTGTATACCTGGTAGATTGTCAGGAATGTAAATTCTCAGGGCCTGCCTCAGACCTACTAACTCAGAAACAGATGGAGTTTGACTAGACTATTCTAGAACCTCTCACTTGAATTTGAACTAAGAGGATCAAATTGGCCATCCGTTTGGAAACTGATGATGTAGCTAGGGGTCAAGGTGGAGAAGCCATGGGGTCATATATGACTGACGAGTACACAGAGAAATTCCAGGGCGGGATGGAGTGGACATGCAGATGAGAACAGGGAGAGCTCCCTGAGAGCTAGAGAGTGTGACTGCAGCTTCTGTTTTCTACTGTCCTTCAAGTTCAGAGAAGAGCCTTATTATTAACTTCAGTGTATTTGAGTGATCTTGAGGGAGCTTCTGTCCATTGTGGTTACAACAGCACTGAAAGAAAAATAAGCTTCCATGTAGTAGCATACATCGATAACCATATTATTTTATTCCTAGATTCCGTGGGTGAGGAATTCAGATCTGGTTCAGTTGGAATGACTTGTCTCTTTCTTTCCCATGCTCCATGAAGTTTTAGACATCAGCTCAGAATATCTGAATGGCTGGAGATTTGGGATCATCTGGAAGGTTCTTCATGTACATATATAGTGCCTTTGTTGGGACTGTCAATTGAAATGCCTTTTCTGACCTCTCCACATGGCTCGTGTTTCTTCACAGCATAGCAACTTTAGAATAGATGGACATTTTACATGGCAGTTCAGAGCTTCAAGAACATATATTCTAACAAATGAGGTAGAACATGCATGACCAAGGCTGGGAAGTAACATAAAATCACTTCCACTGTATTCTATTCATCAACACACTTACAAGGCAATGCAGAATCAAGAAGAGGAGAGACAGACCCCATCTCTAGATGGGAGGAGTGTCAAAGAATTTGACATTTGTTTAAAAGCCACCACAATGTGTAACAATAGGCTTCTTTTGAAAGGCAGTCTGTGTTCACCAATTCCAGCTATGAGGAATAAGACTCACTGAAAAGAAATAATAGTCAGTGAAAGACAAATACCAGATGATCTCACCTATAAGAGGAATCTAATGAACAAAATAAACTAATGAGCACAATAGAACCACAGGCATGGAAACATGGAACAGATTGAAAGTGACCAGAAGGGAGGGCAGAAGGTTGGTAATAGTGGAAAGAAGGGGAAGGGACTAGTCAAAGAACGGGTATGAATGACCCAAGGACATGGACAACAGTGTGGGGACTGACTGTGGGTGCAGGGGCTGGGATGGACGAAGAAGAGCAAAGGGGGGAAAATTGAGACTATTATAATAGAATAACAATAAAAAATGATAAAACAATAAAAATAAATAAATAATGATAAAAATAATAAAGCTGATCTCCTGTATTGAAAACAAATAAAAGATAAAGTATTTTCAGGTATCATAGACTTTAACTCTACTGAATATTCTCATCACCAGTGAAATAATAGAGTGGCTTCAATGTTTTTGAGGTATGCAGAGGCTGGGGTACTATATACTATCTCTAAATTTCATGGAGACATGAATTTAGGACTACCTCATTTACATTCTCATACTTCAATAGTAAAAAGACAAATGACTCATTTAAAAAGTGGGGAAATTGTTTAAATAGACACCAAAGAGGACATACCAATGGCTAATGAGTACCTGAAAAATACTCAACATCATGAGTCATTTGGGCAATGCAAATTTAAACTACAATGGCATACCACTTCATAGCCTTTAGAATGGCTATTTAAAAAAAAAAACAGACAATAACAAATGTTGGTGAAGATGTGGAAGAACTGAGCCCTCATATATTGCTGGTGTGAATGTAAAGCTGCTTTGGAAAACAGCTTGGAAGTTTCTTAAAAAGCTAACTATAAATTTACCACACGACTCAGCATTTCTACTTTTCCATATCTTCCCATGAGAAATGAAAATACATATCCACACAAAGACTTGCATATGAATGGTCTCAGCAAAATTATTAATAACTGCCAAATATTGAAAGCAACCTAAATGTCCATCAATCAGTGAATGAATAAACAAAATAGGGCATATTCAGACAATGAAACTCAAAAATGAGAAGAAACAAACTACTGGAAACAGCTGTGATGTGGATTAAACCTAGGAGCATCATGTTAAGTGAAATAAGCCAGATATGCAACCACATGTCGTACGGCTCCATTTACAGGAAATTTCCAGAAGGGGCAAATCCACACAGACTGAAAGTGAATTATCGGTTGCCTGGGCGGGGTGGGTAGCGAGGAGAATTGAGAGCAAACAGGCATGAAGAATTTTATTGTGTCACAGAAATGTTTTAGAGCTGACTGGTGATGGTTGCACAACTTGGAAAACTGATTTTAAAAATCATTGAAATGTACACTTGACATGGGTGATTTATATGACATATAAAATTTGTCTCAATCGGTTACAAAAATAAGTTGATTTTAAAACATAAAAATTTTAAACATTTAAACATTTACTTTGGTCAATTGCTCTTCTTTTTCCTAACTGACCTTGACTTCTGAATATATGAAACATTCAGAGTCAACTTTAAAGAACCCCATCAAAGAACCAGACTCGCAATTAGAATGGAAGGCCAGAAGGGACAACATACACGCTGCCTGCATGGTCTACCTGCAGTCCTAAAACATGGATGTGACAAACTGATTGAGGCCAAAGAGTACAGCGATCTAGAGCAGAGTTTGGGGTCAGACACAGCAGGGGTCAAATCTTGCCTCCACTATTTACTTGACTAAATTTCTAGACAACAGAATTTCCAGGTACAAAATGAAGATTAAGTGGTGAAAATCTCAGAGGAGTGTCAGAAATAAATGAGATAATGTTTTGAAAACATAAATGGTAGCTATGAAGCCTCACTGAATGATAGAGCAGTATAATTCCCCCTGTTCACTATAGTTTAAAAATACACAGGGAGGGGCAGATGTAGGTTTACAGTTGTTTGTATGGAAATAATAATAATATAACAATAATAAATATTACGAGAATAAACTGTATCACGTACTCACAACTGTACATCTACATTTGCCCCACCCTGTACAATTATTAGAACAAATAAAAAATACAGTGCTTGAAAAACACTGTATTTAAGTAAGATATTTACCTATTTATAGAGATTTGTATTTCAGTGCCTAATAGAAAACACTGTTGAAAAAACATTTTTTAAAAACTCATGTGGCTTTTGTTATATTGTCATATGTAAATTAAAGCTTAATCCAACTTTGAGCTTGTCTCTAGGTCTCATTATATACCCTTTACTTTTTCTCTTTTTTTTAACTCACTAGCACACACTCAGTTATGTCTGGGGCGGGAATGGGTCACTGCCAGGTTTCGGACAGTATGCCGTCAGAACGGCCTCACGTCTCTCTGAGCTGCTGGCTGTGAATTCACTAGATTATCTCTTCTTCTACAGGCTTGGAGACGAAGGTCTAGTCTTTTCTTCTCAACCAGTGGTTACTGATCTGACGGCTGTCTTCCCCATAACACCTCACAAAAGGAAGAAAAGCCGGGAACAAAATGCAGCGTCTCCTCTTCTTTTCACAGCCCCTATCTCGCCTGACCTTCCCTCCCAGCAGCAGGGAGAGCGGAGTGAGCCCTGCAAAGCACAGCTCTGCCTCACGAGGAGAGCTGCTTTCGACAATCCGATGGGAGTCATTTTCGGCTCTATTTAAAGAATGAAGATGTCTTTTCTTGCCTCCTGAAAGATGTCTCCTGCTGCGGACCGCTCTTCCAGATATTGCTTGAAATGAAATTCAGCAGTAGTGTCTTCACTGCTGAGGCTGCCCCTGTCATTTGTAGCTGTGACAGTTGAGGCCTAGAAAAAGCTGTAAAAGGAGCTTTGGAGATCATTCTAACTCAGTCCTCTTGAGTAAGGAATTTGCTTCTGGTACAGCTGTTCTAGTGAGAGTTCCTTCAAACGAACGTTTTAAATATTTTGAATCTGCCCATGGGTGCCTAATGTGTGCACAGAAAAACATCATGGAACAGAAGCAGTTCTGAACGGGCTTAAAATTTTACCACCAAAGTGGTTCTCAAACTTCTATGGCTGCTAGAACCACCTGGAAAAGGTTGCTGCCTTGTCCTCCCCGCCCCCCACCCTAGTTTCTGACATGGCAGATCTAGATGGGACCAGGAGTCCGTATTTCTAACAAGTTCCAGGTGAAGGTGATGCTGCTCCCGCTGGTCCAGGGGCTGCACTTCGGCAACCATCATTCCAGAAGCACAGTTACTTCATCGGCTGACCCAAATCCTTAGAGTCACTATTCCTAATTGCAGTATTCAAACAAATAATTTTCCATTGTGAATCTCCTGAATGAAGAAAACTCTGAAACCTTAACTAGTCTAGTGCTGTCTCCTGTTCTTCTCCTCTTTTTCAACACAGACTTTTGTTGCCTAGGGAACAGACTGAGCTAGAAGAGAGTCTTAACCAGAACATTGCCCAGTTTAAGCTTTTATTCCCTACAGCACAATGAGCATCTTCAAGCAGGCCACTTCTCTTTTCCACGCCTCTCCCACCCAATCTCTGTACAGTCTTATCACATGGTTTGTTTAAAAGAACAAAAAAGTAAAATAATTAAATTATGTTATAGGCATTTAAAACAAGGTAAGAATGGACACACAAATGTTACTGATTTCCACATTTGTCTTTCGTTTGGACTTTATAAAACTGCACAGCATTTTATCTTCCTCCCTCTGTGTTTGTGGGGACTGCACAGGGAGAAAAGTACCATCATGTGATTAACAAGATAGTGTAACTTGGAAAATTCTTAGTGTAGGTTTGACTTTAGAAAATAGAGATGCTTCTAAAAAAGTGAGTATAAATGAACCTGGACGTCAAATCCAATTCTCTTAAAGGCAGGCTCCTTTGGGGAATCAAATTGGCTCTGAGACACAATAAGCTCATATCTAAGAATATAATAAACTCTTTAAAGAGAAAAATGGTAATTTTCTGACAAAATGATAGCCAAGGTACACCACAGATTCTGAATATCAACCAGCTAGGATCATTCCCATGTTTGGTACACTTGCATCAGGTCAGGGAGGAGAAAACTGTCAGGCTAGCGGGAAAGAACTTCCTGGATGAAACAGCACTGTGAAAGCCAGCAATGAAAACTGCAGTAATTAGCCAACACGTAGAATAAAGTGCCTACTAAAGACACTGCTGTGTCTCGGGTAAGCCAGGAGACCTGAAAGTGCTTTAAAGCTAGTCAGGCTGGCACAGTTTATCAAATTAGTTCTTTGGAACTAAAATTTTAGTAGAGAATTTCTTTAAGTAGCAGCACAGCAGAGTAGCAAGACCACAGACACATAACCAGACAGCCTGGGTTCTATTCATAACTTGGCAGCATCGAAGTGGCATGATTGGGACCTTGCTGTCACGAACCCACAGCACAGGCATCACTTGGGAGCTTGTTAGAAATGCAGACGCTCAGCCCCAGCCCAGACCTACTGAATCCGAATCTGCTTTTTAAGATCCTGGAATGACTCATAGGGACACAGGTAATGGATGTGGAACGTGCTACCTGTTTCCCCTTCAGGACTGACACACTTATTTTCCCAGTGGCTGAGGATGCTGTCCTTCTCTGGGAAATGTTTTTGGCTAGAGAGCTGCTTCACCAAGGTCATGCCCCATTTACCAAGGACAGCCTTTATGTGATGACTGGTCCATGTGGAAGCCTTGGTCCCTTCATGCTACAATACTTGGAACCACTCTGAAGGGCCACCTCAGCTTCAGAAGGTGTTGATGAACACTATTTCTAAGACTGCCTTCTGTCCAATGCCACTTTCTTCTCTTCCCTTATACAGGTATTAGTCCCGAGAACACCTCTTATTAAACTTTCTGCATACAAAACCCTATCTTTGGATCTTCTTTCTGGAGAACCCAGCCTGCAAGAACATTAACATTTGAAATGCTTGAACTTTGGCGGTGTAAATTAATCTCTATGTCTTCAGTTTTCTCATTTGTAAAGTGGGGATAATAACAGTGTCCTTCTCAAGGTGTGCCATGAGGACTAAATTGCCTAATATTTGCCAAGTACTTAGAGCAGTGGCTGGCTTATATGGTGTTAGATCAGTGTTAGTTATCACTGGGCCTGTGGGTAAAGAGTTAACATCTGTTATGCTCAGATTCTTTGTTCAAAATAATACTATCACTAATATGCAAAAATTAGATTCAGTTGGGGAATAATCGATTTACTTTTGTATTCAGTCACTTTGCAAGGGCTGATGGGAAGGAAGTATAGGAACACATATACTCACATGATATCTGAATTAGGATCAAGAACACCAAGCTGATAAAAGCCAAGTAGGTTATACTGTCTTTAGAATGTAGATGGGGAAATTCTTATTTCCCCTCAGGCAGAGAGCAGTATAAAACAGATGAGCTCTATGACATGAATCAAAAAGACAGTGATACATGGGAGCATTAGCATCAAATAATTTCAGGGGAAAAGAAGATCTTACCTACCTCGTCCAACTACTCATGCAGGAGTAGATAAATCTAGTTGCCAAATCTAACATATATAAACCTTGTCTTTTTTCTCCTGCCTGCTGTTTTGAGAGTGTGGGCTGTTCTCTCTTTCAGAAACCAAATATATACACACACCCCACACACACACTCTTGCACACTCATGTGCACTCATGTACATACATGCACATTCACACAAACACCTTCACATTCTTGGAATTGATGCCCTTGGCCCTGGTATTTTTCTCCAGAGTTTGGCCCCATTCGTGTCTGGCTTTACGCATCAGCACTAGTCAGGAAAGGCGGTACTTCTTTCCTGAGTCTCCGCTGGGCTGTGAGGTCATAATTTTAATCACAAATCACTACAGCTCAAGTCTCCAACTCAGGTGATGGTATAATCTAGTCTTTGCCAGTTACCCCTCGATAGGTACTTTTGGGAAACTTCTAACTGAAAAAAAAAATAATTAAAGAAACTTTTTTATATAATTGAGAAAGACCAAAGTTCCCAGAATGAAGAAGTATACCATACCTGAAGAAGGGTAAATTTAACATATATATAAACACCACCTAGATGCATCATAGTAAAATCGCAGAAGAGCAAAGACAAAGAAATTTTGCAAAACAATCACCAAGAGAAGAGAAACTACCTACAAAGGAACAAGTAGACTAGCATCAGATTTCTCAGAGAAGAGAGAAAATAATTGTAACCCAGAATTCTGCACTCAGGTAAACTAGCACTTAATACAAAGGCCGAAAAGTCCTTGCCGGAAGTTCTTTTAAAGGATAAACAAAAAAGTGAGGAGATAAAATGCAAGAAGAGATGGAGACTAACGACACTGATGGACCTGAGAGTAAACGAGTAAATATTGACTGGTGACGTGATAATCAAGAATAGAGATTAAAGTCAAGCTTCAGCTAAAGCACAGGACCTCAATGACATTACCAATTAGAAGTAAGAGGTTTCAGGTGCTCAGGAGGAGCATGGATACAGCGATCAATTTGACTTTGGTCAGCAATAGGCAGCGAGGAGACATTTGCAGTGCACATAATTAAAAAAAAACAATTTTCACACAAAATATATCAAGAACTATAAGCTAATAATTAAAAACAAAGTGGGAAAGGATTTTTTTTTAAAGAAAATTCAAAGGGGGAGAAATTTGAGTTGCCCATACTTAAAGATGCTTGACTTCATTATAAATTCAAGGAATGCAAAATAAAACAAGAAGAAGCAATTTTATGCCCATCAGATTAATAAAGGTTTAAAAATCTGGTAAAATCAAGTCACGGCAAGGCCAGAGAGAAACATGAACTCTCACACACTGATTCTGGGAGTGTCAATTATCACAGCCCTTTGGAAAGCGATTTGGTAAGATTTAGTGTCTTAGTCCATTTGGGCTGTAATAAAAATCCCATAGACTGGTGACTTAAAAAACAGTTCTGGAGGCTGGAAAGTCCAAGATGAAAGTGCTGGCAGACTCAGTGTCTGGTGAGTGCCCCTTCCCGATTCACAGGTGGCTATGTCCTTGCTGTGCCCTCACATGGCCAAAGGGGTGAGGAAGCTCTGTGAAGTCTCTTTCCTAATTACATTCCTGAGGGCTCCACCCTCAGGATCTAATTAGCTCCCAAAGGCTTCACCTCCAAATACCATCACCTTGGGTATTGGGTTGCAACACATGAATTGGGGGGGAACACAAACATTCAGTCTATAGTATTTATATATTTAATATAATCTTTACTGTATTTTTCCCATTACCATTTAGCCCCCTTATACTCCCTCCCCCTCTCTCCTGTTGACCATGTCCATGAGTCCTTTGCTATGTTGTTCAATCTCTTCACCCCCTAGCTGCCCCCACCCCAACAAGCTCTCATGCTGCTCTCCATCTACGAGTCCATCCCCATTTTCCTTGTTATTTCCGCTTGTTCATTAGATTCTGCACATGAGTGAACTCATATGTTATTTGTCTTTCCCTGACTGGCTTATTTCACTGAGCATAATGTTCTCCAGGTCCAACCATACTGTTGCAAAGGGTAAAACTTTCTTCTTTTTATGGTCTAATAGTATTCCATTGTGTAAATGTCCCATAGTTGTTTTATGCACTCATGTACTGATGGGCACTTGGGCTGCTTCCATATCTTGGCCATTGTAAATAACACTGCAGTGGACATAGGGTACTTATGTTCTTTCAAATTAGTGTTTAGGGTTCCTTCAGATATATTTCCAGGAGTGGAATCCCTGGGTCAAAAGGCAGATCCATTTTAATTTTTTGAGATTGTCTCCACACTGCTTTCCACAGTGGCTGCACCAGTCTGTGTTCCCACCAACAGTGCAAAAGGGTTCCCCTTTCTCCACACCCTCACCAGCACTTGTTTGTTGATTTGCTGCTGATGGCCATTCTGACAGGTGTGAGGTATTATCTCATTGTGTTTTTAATTTGCATTCCTCTGATGATTAGTGACATTGAGCATCTTTTCATATGTCTATTGGCCATCAGTATGTCCTCTTTGGAGAAGTGTCTATTCAGGTCCTTTGCTCACTTTCTTAATTGGGCTGGGGTTTTTTTTGGGGGGGGGGTTGGTGTTGAGTTTTATAAGTTCTTTATAAATTTTGGCTATGAACCCCTTATCAGATATATCAGCAAGTTGTCCTCCCATTCTGTGAGTTGTCTTTTATTTTGTTGATAATTTCCTTTGCTGTGCAAAAACTTTTTAGTTTGATGTAGCACCACTTGTTTTTCCTTCTTTCTTCTGTTTCCCTTGTCTAGGGAGATATAACTAATAAAATATTGCTATGAACAATGTCTGAGATTCTGCTGCCTATTCTTTTTGGTAGGATTTTTATGGTTTCAGGTCTAACATTTAAATCTTTTTTTTTTAATTACTTTATTGTTGTTCAATTACAGTTTGAATTTTCCCTTCATCACTCTCCCCCCACCCCAGCCAATCCCACCCCCCTCCCCCACTCCCACCCTCCCCCTTGGTTATGTCCATGTGTCCTTTATAGTGTTTCCTGGAAACCCTTCCCCCCACTA
>VMDR010014818.1:0-23036 GCA_007922815.1 Macrotus californicus | reverse complement strand
GTGACAGCAATCAAAACAGCATGGTACTGGCATAGAAACAGACACATAGATCAATGGAACAGAATAGAGAGCCCAGAAATAAACCTACACCTGTATAGACAATTAATATTTGACTAAGGAGACAAGAACATACAATGGAGTCAAGACAGTCTATTCAATAAATGATGTTGATAAAATTGAGCAGATACATCCAAAAAATTAAACTAGACCACCTTCTTATATGATATACAAGATTAAACTGAAACTGGATTAAACATAATGTAAAGGACTTCTGGCCAAGATGGAGGCATAGGGAGAAACACTTTGCTCCCTCACACAACCAAAAGAAGGATAAAAACAAATTTAAAAACAAAAAATAATCAGAACTGTCATAAAAGAGAAATTGTACAGAATTCCAACAACCAAGGAGTTAAAGAAGAAACATTCATTCAGACTGGTAGGAGGGGTGGAGACGGGCAGCCTGAGCTAAGAGGATCCATGGCAAGGTGTCAGCTGGAGGACCAGGTGGTTGCACATGTGCACGTAGATAAACCGGGAGGAACAACTGGCGAGCGAGACAGAACATGCAACCCAGGGTTCAAGCGTGGGGAAACAAAGCCTCAAAACCTCTGGTGATAAAAACCTATGGGGCGTGTGGCAGCGAGAGAAACTCCCAGCCTCACAGGAGAGTTTGTTGGAGAGATCCACAGGGTCCTAGGGCATACACAAAACCACCCAGAAGGGCCCGATTTGCTTGTGGGTAGCAGAGGAAGTGGTTGATAGATGGCCCAGAGCCAAGTAAGTGACATTGTTCCCTCTCGCATCCCTCCATGACATACGGCGCCACAATGCAGCAATGTGTGTTGCCCCACCCTGGTGAATACCTAAGGCTCCGCCCCTTACAATGTAACAGCTGTGCCAAGAAAAAAAAACAATATGGCCCAAATGAAAGAACAGGTCAAAGCTCCTATAATAGAAATAAGCGATGCAGATATTGCCAACCTATCAGATGCAGAGTTCAAAACACTGGTAATCAGGATGCTCACAGAAATGGTTGAGCACAGACACAAAATAGAAGAAAAATTGAAGGCTATGAAAAGTGAAATGAAGAGAAATGTACAAAGAACCAACAGTGAAGGGAAGGAAATCATGACTCACATCAACAATGGGGAGCAGAAGGAAGAAATAAAAATTCAACCAGAACAGAATGAAGAAAGAAGAATTCAAAACAATGAGGAGAGGCTTAGGAACCTCTGGGACAACTTTAAGTGTTCCAACGTCCAAATCATATGGGTGCCAGAAGGAGAAGAAGAAGAGCAACAATTGAAAAACTTATTTGAGAAAAATAATGATGGAGAACTTTCCCTATCTGGTGAAGGATATAGACTCCCAGGAAGTCCAGGAAGCTCAAAGAGTCCCAAAGAAGTTGGATCCAAGGAAGCACACACCAAGGCACATCATAATTACATTAGCCAAGATTAAAGATGAGGAGAGGATCTTAAAAGAAGCAAGAGAAAAGGAGACAGTAACCTACAAAGGAGTGCCCATCAGACTGTCAGCTGATTTCTCAAAAGAAACCTTACAGGCAAGAAGGGGCTGGAAAGAAGTATTCCAAGTCATGAAAGGCAAGGACCTACATCCAAGATTACTGAATCCAGCAAAGCTATCATTTAGAATGGAAGGGCAAATAAAGTGCTTCCCACATAAGGTCAAGTTCAGGGAGTTCATCACCGCCAAGTCATTATTATATGAAATGTTAAAGGGACTTAGAAAAAGATGTTCAAAAAAATGATCAGTAGAATGACAACAAACTCATAACTATCAACAACCAAACCTAAAAACTAAACCAAACAAACAAACCGAGCAAACAACTAGAACAGGAACAGAATCACAGAAATGGAGATCACATGGAGGGTTATCAGTGGGGAGTGGGTGGGGACAGAATGGGGGAAAATGTACTTGGAAGAAGAAGCATAAATGGTAGGTACAAAATAGACAGGGGGCAGTTAAGGATAGTATAAGAAATGGAGAATCCAAAGAACCTGTATGTATGACTCATGGACATGAACTAAGGGGTGGGGATGAGTGTGGAGTGGTGCAGGGTGGAGGGTAATAAATGGGGGAAAATGGGACAACTGTAATAGCATAATCAATAAAATATATTAAAAAATAAAGACTTAAATGTAATATTTGAAACCATAAAACTCCTAAAAATAAACAAAGACAGTAAAATATCTGACATTTCTTTAGCAATAGTTTTTCTGATATATCTCCTTGGGCAAGGGGAACAAAAGAAAAATAAACAAATGGGACTATATCAAACTAAAAATTTCTGCATAGCAAAGGAAACAATCAACAAAATGAAAAGATGGCCTACTGAATGGGAGAACATATTCACCAATGATATGATAAGGGATTAATATCCAAAATTTATAAAGAACTCATACAACTCAACAACAAAAAAAAATCTAACTAAAAAATGGGAACAGGACCTGAATAAACACTTCTCCAAGGAGAACATACAGATGGCCAATAGACATATGAAAAGATGCTCAATGTCACTAATCATCAGAGAAATGCAAATCATTCCATAATAAGATATCACCTCACACCTGCCAGAATGGCTATCATCAATAAATCAACAAATAATAAGTGCTGGCAAGGATGTGAAGAAAAGGGAACTTTCCTGCACTATTGGTAGGATTGCAAACCAGTGCAGCCACTGTAAAAAACAGTATGGAGGTTCCTCAAAAAAATGTTACTTGCCTTATGACCCAGTGATTCCACTGCTGAGTATATATCTGAAGAAACCCAAAATATTAATTAGAAAGAATACTTGCACCCGTATGTTCATTGCAGCTTCATTTACAATAGCCAAAGTATGGAAGCAACCCAAGTGCCCATCAATAGATACATGGATAAAAAAGCTGTGGTACCTACAATAGATTAGTCAGCCATAAAAAAGAGGGAAATCTTACCATTTGTGACAGCATTAATGAATCTAGAGAGTATTATGCTAAGTGAAATAAGTCAAGCAGAGAAAGACAAACACCATATGATTTCACTTATATGTGGAATCTAAAGAACAAGCAAACAAACAAACAAAAATGAAACAGACTCATAGACAGACTTATGGTTGCCAGAGGAGAGGAGGGTTGGTGGGGCCTGCTGAGAAGGTGATAGGATTAAGATGTACAAATTGGTAGTTACAAAACAGTCGTGGGAATGTAAAGTACAGCAAAAGGAAAATAGCCAATAATATTGTAATAACTATGTCAGGCGTCAGGAGGGTACTAGAAATATTGAGAGGAACACTTTGTGAAGTATACGATTATCTAAGCGCTATGCTGTACATCTCCAACTAACATAAAATAATACTGAATGAAATCTGTAATTGAAAAATAAAATTTTAAAAAAGAGTGAAAGCATGCATTTTACAGTTACTTTTTCAGTAGTTACCATGGGCAAGACACTGTGTTTGAAGCTCAGCAGAGCTTGGAATGAAGACAAATAAGGCCTCTGTCCTCCTGAGGCCCACAGTCCACCAGGAAACACCAACACAAGCACATGGGAATAATTAACAGAGAGATTTGACCCAAGCACAGGAGGTCAGAACAGGCTACATGGAAGAAATTATCTGTAAGCCTAAGACATTAAAGGTGAGTAAGACTTGGTCAGGTAGATGGGCTGGGTGGAGGCTCAGGAGAGCAAGGCTTGGGTTCCAATCACAGTCTCCAGTGCCACTCTTGGTCAGAAACTTCTGTGCAAGCAGAAATACTGGGAGTGAAAACAGTCAATGTTCTGTCTTCTACAATGACTTTTAAAACAATAACTTGGGAGCATCAGGACTAAACCCCAAACAAGACCAAATCTATTAAGGAATACACAAATAAAAAGATGCTATTATCCTTTCCTAAGTGCCTCAATGGTGTAACTTAACACAAAACCCTTGATCTTCTACCACTGACAGGGAGGAAAAGGAGTGGGTTATTCACACTAATATTGTTTTTCTAAATTATGTGAGGAAAGAGTAGCAAGAGATATGAGGCAGCTTCAGGTCACAGACCACAGCATTCCTTTTTAAAAGTCAATCTACCTCCTTTATAAATATCATAATTATCTCTCAAAAAAACAAAGTGGGTTTTGTTTATTCTATTTTTAACTCCATAAACCCTTAAGGAAAGAGCACTCAAGTAAGGTCAAGAGACCAGGCTTCCATCAGCTCTGAATCACCTCTTAGCTGAGTCCCTCATCTATGGACTGACAACAGTGGCTGGGAGAACTGGACAGTCCTTTCCGGCACTAATATCTCATAAGGGGCTCCTCAACCTTGTGTGCTCATCAGAACCACCAGGAAAGCTCATTACAGCAGGATTGCTGGGCCCCAGCACTTGAGTGTCTGATTGACTAAAGCTACAAGGAAGCCAGAAACTAACATTTCTTGGAGGTGCTGCTGCTGCTGCTGAGGTGGGTCCAGCAGGCACCACTTGAGGCCAGTGCGCTAGGTACTCTCTTACACACGTCTCTCACAGTGCACCTGCATGCACCCTGGGGATAAGGGGGTCTTCTCCTTAGCAGGACCAGCCAAGTCTGTCTGGGCATGCCCTCTTCCTTCTCAAGAAGCACCCTTCTCCAGCAGCAATCCATGCGGTTTATTCTCAAACACATGAATCATAAGTGGCTGCCTTTGAGTGCTTTACAGCAGTCTCAGAATAAGACCTAGTCCTTGGTCATTTATACAGGGCCCTGCTCAGGTTTCCAACCTCTCCCACACCATCCCCAGCACCCACCGCTGTCCTCAGCTAACTGCCTATAGCCACATCATACTCTTATTCCTAACTCTAAGGCTCAGTTGCCACCATTCCTCTGCCTGGAAAGTTCTTCCTCCAGCTCTTTGTGTATGGAGATCATTCTTAACTTTTAATTCTGAAGTCAAAAGCCATCTCTTCCACGATGCCATCCCTGACTGAACTATTTAAGTATCCTTCCCAAGATCCGTGCTATATACTATTTCCTTCATTATGTGAATATACTGCTCCTTCCTTTCACTACTTACTCTCTCTGCCTCCCTCTACTTGAAGGAAAATTCCATGAGAGCAGTGTCTGTCTCACTGTGCATCACTCTGCCCACCACTTACAGCAAAGGACTGTCACACACAGCAGGCACCCCATGTGTTGCATGCATGAATAACTAAATTAAATTATCCTGTGCTATTCTTCAATTTAAAAAAACTAAGGAAAAAAGGAAATCCCGTAACATAAGCTATGAAATAACAAGTTACAGAACCCAGAGTGATTTGCAATGGCAAGCGACAAGACTAAAGTCCCAGGAGTGAAGCAACTATGCCAGGATTTCAGGCATCGGAAATTGAGGTGGGGTCAGGAAGTGGATGTCCTCCCTCCTATATCTTGGATTGCCCCCAAAGACCCACCGTATGCTGCACAAGGCATTTCATAGAATTTCTGCACCCTAACCCTTGATGTCTTGAAATTCTAATGTGTCCCAGCTCCCCACGTGCAGGGGAAAGCAGGTACTACAGTTCTTTGCAAGCTGAGCTCCAGTACAGAGGACAACTCTGAAAAATCACTCGTAAATAGTAAATGTTAACCACAGTTAACAAATTTGTGACAGGTGTTTTGATGATAAAGGGGACAAAGCCTTTTAAGATAGCCTACTTCTATGAGGTCATTGTGTATATTCCATTCCACAACCTGAAAGTTAACAAAATTCTTTCTTCCTGTGCCAGGCAACCAGGACAGGAAATGTGGCATAGTTTTGCTAGGGGCATCCTATATGCCCCAAAATGTTCACGCCTTTAAAGAAAACATGTGAAAGTAGAATTTTAACACACTTATCATAAAAGCTGATACTCCCCCACTGGAGAGGCAATCAAGTGACTGAGCTGTACCTGGGTGTTTAACAGAGTGTGGGATAAATATTCTTCATAAGGCAGTTAAAGCATTGGGAGACGATGTGAATGAATATTCAAAGTATACTATACCAAATGATTTTTCTATAATTATTTTTAAAGAATCGTTAAAATGTATCAAGCATTTTAGCAGCCTGGTGGGGTGAAGTATGTGCCAATTATGGTTCGGACACTAATTTACTTACTGTGTGGTCTTACAAAAATCACTCCCCGTCTCTGAAACATATTATAAGGAGGTCTAATGGGTTCAGTCATTTTGCGGTTCCTTCCAGTTCATACTTTCTCTGAGTCTGAGAATGTTTCTGGACTTGCATCTTAGGTGGATGGACACAAAGAAAGGGGCATGCTCACCTCTACCCTGCTTATCATAAAACAAACACTGTGAGAACCACCACCCTTTATCAAAAGCTAAGATGTGGGGTGGCTATACCCTGGTTTATTATATCTATTCAAATAAAGTTATTTTTCCATGTACTGCAGGAGGGTGAGTTGATGTAGTAATTACCTGTTACTCTTGACAAGTAAGGTAATTAATGTAGCAAAATACCACTGCAATGTGTGTAAATTTAGACTACCATAATTAAAGCACCCGTCTGTTCAACAAACTGTTCAATTAAGAAAAAAAATTGATGGTGTACATTTTTTGAAATTAGAAAACGTATGGAATGAATGAATCTCCCTTGGTTGACATACATTTCTAGAATGCCTTCTCAGCAGGCAGCATCCATAAAGGGTTATAATGAAGTAACTTCCACTAAAAAACCAAAGTACTTTTGTGCATGCATTATTTAGACAAGAGTCTCTTGTGGAAGCGTTTTATTTAGCATTCTCATTTCATAAAACATACACCAGTCGAAAAACAAACTCAAGGAGTGCCTGAACCCCAAAACAACATCAAGTAGCAAAAAGGTGAAAAGTGATTACTGTATAACTATCCAAGTACAGGGTGTCATCAAGTATCATAACCTAAAAGCAGTGCTACCTACTTGCCAATTTTAAAGAGCTGGAGATACTGAACACAGCATGAGTTGCCCTGGTATTCCTTGGGGGAGATGATGGTATCAAAGTTGGCTTCACTATTCTTTTGCTCAGTTTTTCCTGTGTCTACAGGTTGCTTTCAGACTCAAAGGTTAACATGTTAAACAAGAATGCCACCTGCTCCTTCACTCAAAGCAAAATTACCTTCTGGATAATATGCTCTAGAAAATCTTCAACCACATCAAGAGTCAGATGCCCAAAGAAATGAAACCAGAACAACTGCCATCGGACTGAGAGAAAAAGAATCCAACAGTTCCCAGACTAAAGGAAAGGTGGTTACCTCTCAAGTTGTTCACACACATATACACACCTGCATAAACACATACACACACGAGGGCTGGCTGATATCTACAGAAGTGGACAACTGGTCAGGGGACCTCACAGTTTCAGCTTAATTCTTCTCCTCAGATAAATTCAGAGGAAGTCAGAACAAGTTGTTGGCCTAAGGAAATAAACAGCTGGAATTTAGACATACTAAATAAACCCTGTGATATGGGAAGGAAGTGATGTATGATTTCAGTGTCATTTAATGATCTATACATTTGTTTTTGGCTTTGTTTTCACATTTCCATGTAGCATATTTTACTTTGAGAGAGAAAAATCTAGAGAGAAGTAACTAAAGGTTACCTTCGAGTGAATTCTTAACTTATCATACTAAAATTAAGTCCTAAGTGTTCTATGTCTGGGAACTTGGATGTATCCCCAAGTAAAGAATAAAAAGTACAAGAAGACACTCTAGACTGAAACATGGTGAGAAAATTGAACAACTTCTCCAACTAAAATACTCTGATTGAACACTTGGAAATAATAATGATGTCATTAAGAAGACAAGAGCGAAGAAATCACTTACTCTAGCTGGGATAAAAAACAAAACCTAGAATGTCCTAGAGGGAAAGAGGGTTTTAGAAAAGTAACCTTGAAACTTAGATTTCATGGAGGTGCTGGAGCACTAATTTTTTTAATGATTATTTTTAACTCTCATAATTTGAAAGGATGCTAAATCTATGGTAGGGGCAGGGGGTAAAAAAAAAGAGACAAGAATGGTGGATCTGACAGAAGACTGATTCATGGACTGCAAACTGAAATTTCTGATTCTCAGATGCTGCACGAACCATTCAAAGAGCAAAGGAAAGTCAATACTGTTCTTGCTCACTGGGTGAATTTATGGAGGATGAATCCATAAGCACTTACTTCAAAGATTACATAGGATGGCATCTTATGACCTACATAATATTATAAAATATAACAAAACTATTTCAAATTGATTCTGTCATTTGATCCTCACAAACCACTGAGGTAAGATTAATTTAATCTTACAGATTAGTAAACTAGAGCCCACAGAAGCAGCAAACTAGTATGACTGAGTTCCCAAAAGCTACCGTACTTAACAATTTGTTCTCTTTGGAAAGGGATAAATATATCCTTTGTACCCACTGAATCAATTTATAGGGAATATTTGAATATTCCTTTTAGTACTTACAGTGGTGACTCGTGCCTTAAAACTTACATCTTAAAATTAACAGGCATACTGCTTAACATGTTCGAAAGCAATGGTGGTATAAGTTGTTTAGTAATCACCCAAGTTAAAAAAATAAATAAAAGGTTTGGTTCCAAATTCTGGCATAGCCATTTTGTAAAAATACCAACCTGGCATTTGTGATCCTATGAACCCAAAGAGCTTAAGTAGTCACTTGTGTCTAGAATTTGCTTTACGCACAAAGAGGGCTCAAGGAAAACACCACCACCATCTTCACCTTCCAACTTTGTATTAATTAGTTCTTGGTTTAACTTTCTTTAGACCTTTTCCTCTTGATCGTTCAATAGCATTGCACTCTTGTCTGCCTTCATCTCACAAAATCTGAGAACCACGGGGCTGAAGGGTGACTTTTACAGGTCACATCTATTCTCCAGATGCGAAGCTGATGCAAGAAATTGAAAAAAAAAAAAGGTGACAGATAAAGAAGGGATGCAAATAAGTATCTAATAATGCCTGTCATATTTATTCATCTTTTACCTATAGAAACTTGAAAGTGAGAGAAATATAGAATAGATTCTTCATCCTTTTTCATTCTCAAAATTAATAAAAACTGGAGAAAAAACTAAATGGCAAATGGGTGAGCAGGTGCAAATGAATTGATGTTAAGGTGCAAAAACATGTGAGTCAATGTTTCCTGAGTTTAAGCAACTGTAAGGGTTCAGTGGGTCACGAAGACTCAAATTACCCAAATTCTGATCTTATATGAACTTCATGCATACCTCCTTTTTACATAAGACAATATTACTTTAATCCAGATGTTAAAAATGTGGAAAAGTGAGATGAATATTTAAAGTATTATTGACTCATAGAGTTAAAAGTCCTCTATTATTTAACTCCAGTTTAGGAGGCCAGCAAAACAATAATAATTTGAAATGCTTTTTACTTAATTAGGTGCATAAATATCACATAAGGAATATTAATTTTTACATACCATGCTCTGTGTTCAGAACTAGTTTTGCATAATCCCATTTAACCCAAACACATCAGATTAACTGTAATACAGATAGTGCCTGATTTATGATGGCTTGACTTAACAATTTTTGGACGTTACAATGGTGCCAAAGCAATATTAATTCAGTAGAACCCTTACTTTGAATTTTGATCTTTTCCCAGAATGGTAATCTGTGGTACAACACTCTCGTGATGCTGGACATTATAAAATAGGTTTGTGTTAGATGATTTTGCCCAACTGAGACTAATGTGAGTGTTCTCTTTAAAAAAAAGACTTTATTTATTTATTTTTAGAGAGAGGAAGGGAGGGAGAGGGAGAGAAATATCAATATGTGGTTGCCTCTCAAGCACCCCCAACTGGGGACCTGACCTGCAACCCAGGCATGTGCCCTGACTGGGAATTGAAACAGTGACCCTTTGATTCACAGACTGGCACTCAATCCACTGAGCCACACCAGGCAGGGCTGATGTAAGTGTTCTAAGGACACTCAACGTGGCCTGGGCTAGGCTATGATGTGTGGTGCATTAGGTGTACAAAATGCTTTTTTGACTCACAAAATTGTCCACTTATGATGGGTTTATCAGGACATAACCCTACCGCAAGCTGAGGAGCATCTGTCCTTTTAAGTTCCTACAGTGATGTAGGTGCTTCTTCACCTCCATCTTCGAATGGAAAACTGAGGCTTCAGAAGATTAAACAATTTTCCCAAGGTCACAAAGTTTCTAAGTAGCTTAGTCAGCATTTGAAACCAGATCTCTTTTCCCAACTTGAGTAATTACTTACCAACTAAGGACCACACTTCAGCACATATCAGCTAATGCTCCCGGTGTAAGGTTTCCTGGTTCATGTTGATACTGGAAAGTAAAGCAACTTGAGAAAACAATTTTGTTTTAAGAAACTTGTTTTGAAATAAAAATTATTTTTGTACTGGTAACATGAAGACATTATTTTTCAGGTTATAGTAATAATTATTACCCTATGAATGTTATATACAAATGTTTCCCCAGAATTTGGTGTGCATGTGTTTTGTCTACCATAAAGAAAGCAAAAATATTTGAACAATGTTAACATCTAAATTCCTGTATCCCCAAGAATTCTGTCCCAAGTATGAGATGAGACACACTGGTTCTGGTTTCCTAATATAGAATTTTGTCAAGAAAGAATTCGAGGATATCTCTCCAAATCGTACATAAAATTGAATCAATACAGGCCAAGAAAAAAGCCTGTATTTGAGGTGTAGCACTTAATTAACCATTACAAAGAGATACCTGAGATACAAAGAGATAACCACTATCCTGAGTCACTAACTTACTTTGTTCCTTAGGGGAGAGGGGATGCTAAAGTCAGAAATTTATGGATGATACACCAATACCAAAGAAGCTACCACTGGGGAGCAGTGGGAGCACAGAAAGAGGATGCACGGCTACCATCAGGTTCACATACTACAATGCTATTAGAGAGATGAGCGAGGGGTAACGGATGGACTGACAAAATATTCAAGTTGTTGACAACTTCCGATCTCCTAAGTTGTTCTTTTCTTCTTCCAGATATTTTCTCCCTTATCAAAACAGCCATTCTTCTTGCCCTGACCGGGTAGCTCGATTAGCTGGAGCGTCGTCCCTCACACCAGCGGGTCCCAGACACATACCTAAGTTGTAGGTTCGATCCCTGGTCAGAGTGTGTGGTGAAGACAACTGACTGAAGTTTCTCTCTCTCGAAATGTTTCCCTCTCTCCCTCCTTGTCTCTCTAAAATCAATAAACACATCCTCAAATAAGGATTTTAAAAAAGCCATTTTTTCACCCCCTCCTTGCAAACACTGATTTTGTTGGTTTGTAGCTTTGTGTTGAAAACCCTCCTTTCATTCATGTGCTATTTGTAACTCTATCCTCATGTTATCTGTGTGAGGAGAACTGGGTCAGATAGACAAAGGTAACATTACTAAAGTTCTGGACTTAAAACTTCTGATGATTTTAGAAGGTATGGGCAGAATAAATCACACTGAGTTGCACATTACAGAGCTGCTCTCTCTACAATGTCATTTCAACTCTTCTAATCACATAAAGGACAAACCTTCATTTGGGTGCTGGTGTGACAGCTAATACATGTTAAAGTCCATTTCTAATGAAAAGAGAACTTCTCCGGCTCAATACCTTAGACAGAAATAGGCCACAATATAAAGTGAGTTTTTATCAGGGGTCAGCATATTATGATCCATGGGCAAACCTGGCCTGGTGTTGATTTTTGTCGAGCCCATGAGCTAAGAATGAATTCTGTATTTTTAAATGGTTGAGGGGGAAAATTTAAAAAAAAAGAATATTTCATAACAGTGAAAAACAAATTTCTGTGTCCGCAGTAGAGTTGTATTGAGACACAGCCATGTCCCCCCATTCACTTATGTATTGTTTCTTGCTGATTTGGGTTACAATGGAGGAGGTGAGTAGCAACAGAAACCATATGGCCTGGGAAGCCAAAAATATTTACTGCCTGGCCCTTTACAAAAAAAATTGCCAACTCCTGTGTATACCATCATTCTGCCTTCATAGTATTTATTTTAGGTTGCCAGACAGCTCTGGCAACTGATACTATTTTTTTTTTCTTTTAAGGGATAACGTAAACTCTCCTTTTTAAATAGACTGATTTATATTGTAACAAATGAGGGGATGTAAGGGGAAATAGAAACAAATAAAATATGGGTGGTATTTAAATCAAAATCAGGAAAAACATAAGCAAAATTATGAAGCATGCCTGCGAATGGTGAAGTTTGAAAAATGATAAACCAAGTAGAGGGGTGAAGGCAGGGAGGGTTGGGAAAGGAAACTGAAGACTATATAGATAAGACATCCGGATGTAGCCATCTGTCTCCTGAGGTGAGAATGGAGTCTGAAGGGTGGACCCCAAGTAGGCAGGAAGTCAAGCAGGCTACCCAATAACATCACGTTGGCCAACCTCACCATGGGGAGCAGTAGGTTCTGACCTCACATCCACATGACCCTGACACACGAGCCAAGGATTCCTACTCTGGCAATCAGTGAGAGAGTCAGTCCAAAACAACCAATGTTGTGTAAGTCAGGTAAAACAATAGGGTTTCAGCATGAGTCTAGGCCAAATGCTTCACACCAAACACCACTTTGTACTGATAATACATCCAATATGACTTAAGAAGGTCCTCTTATCTTTATTCACTCTGATGGCAATATTTCCAAAATATACTGAGCACAAAAGGCTTCCTACATATTAGAATATGCCACATTAGCATTGACAACACTTACACTCTTCAGTATTTGATATGTACAATGTTTATTCTTTAACAATGAAATTTCCTCAACAGTTTGACTGTATTCTTTTTAGAAATTTCTTTTTGTAAAACAATCTTACGTTATTGTGTTTGCCTCTCATTACTCTTACTGAATATGCATCTCTTCTGCAGCCTTTCAACTAAACATTTTTCCCCCAAGACAGAATTGTTTTTTGGAGGTTCCACTAACAACAATTTCTGTTGTTGAGTCATAGACACTATTGTAGCAGTGTTAAAATTCATCATCTTTTTCTTTCCATATGATTAATGTTTTTTACAACATACTAGTAAACCTTAAAACTTACCATATCTAAAAAAAAGACTTGAAATGCTGAATTTTAATTTTTGGAAATAAGACTACTATAAATGAATGTCATTTTTTCCATATCTGCACAGTATTTCAGCTGGTCATCACTTCTTAGATGAATTACCATTAGTTTTAATCTGCTATTGACTCAGAGGCTGAGACTAGAAGTCCTCATTTTTTTAAAACCACAATGAACTACTTTTATTGAATTTCAAGCATGCCAACAAATACAGACACTAAGTTTCAGAAGACTCTGCCAGCTAATACTTATTTGTTAAGTATTAATTAACTCCTACAGAGTATCTACCAAATTGCCAATCAGAGCTCACAGATTGAAATATCGATGGCCAAAAGCCAAGGAACTTGACAGTTTAACCCCAGAAGCTTTATCTCTTACAAATGAATGTATTAACTCTAGTCCTTTTGAAACACACACACACACACACACACACACACACACACACAACCCAGCTCAATGAAGTATACATTTGAAGCTGTATCCAATGTGTCCTTTCCTCCAAACCCCTCCCAAATAGTACCCACAGACAGGCAGGGAGTCATGGGGTTCTGGGAAGGCTGACTCCATCCCAGCTGCAGTGGTGGAAAAAGATCACCTAGGATATGCAATTAACATATTCCATTTCCCTGGTCATCAGCAGGGTAGAATGTGCTGGAAGCCAGTCCAATTAGTGTTTCAAAGATTTTTCTGAAAATCTAAAGTGAAGATTCCCTTTTCCTCTCTTCTTTTTGGCATGTTCAAGGAAATTCATGGCCCAGCAGTTGCTAGGAGCCCTCTGATGACTGCAAATGGGGCCAGTCTAACAGACAGGCAAACCCTGGAAAAGACAACAGAGAGTGGAGTGGATCGAGTCTCTCCTTCAGTTTACCAACAAAGGCCTTGCCAGCGACACTGTTTTACCCTGCCTAAACTGGACTTTCTGTTACTTACTGCCAAATTCATTCTAACTTAAATACTGAAAAACCCCATGATTATATTTCCTGAAATCCTGAGATCCTAGGACCCTAGGCTTTGGGAACCACTGCTCTGGTGACAAACAGATTTTGTGTGTGTGTATAAAATAACCAATAAGTGTGTTCAAACTTGGTTAAATATTTTTCAGAGTTTTTGTAATTCCAGACCAGGCATGGCACTTAGGAAACTGTGAAAGATAACATCAGGAATTGCCTGATTTTAAGAAAGCCGTGAGTGAAGCCAGTTCCAAGTGGCTCACTGAAGGCAAACCTTTCTGTGACCTCTGCGTCAAAAGGCACCATTTAAGTGTGGCTCAGTGGATTGAGTGCTGGCCAGCAGACCAAAAGGTTGCCGGTTTGATTCCCTAAAGGCACCATTTAACCATGTCATTAACATCCTTAACTTCCAGGGGAAGAGAGAAAATTTATTATCATAGAAGACTTGCTTTAAATATGGCATACAAAGTGATAAACTTTACCAGGAAGATTAGATGATCAAAAAAACAAATATAATGTCACTAAGTATTTTTAGAAACTGAGTGTTTGTAAGGCTGAGATCCTGGGGTTTTGCCCCAGAATTTAGAAGAGAGAGACTGTTGGCCTAGTAGAAGAAAATAAGTATCAATGAGAAAATGCTGGTATTTAGGGCCTCTATTTTGAAGTCCTCTTTGCAACTCAAGACACAACCTATTTGGGTTGATTAAAGGAGAGCAGATGTAAAGAACAGAGTTTTCTGGGTAGGACCACAATTGGAATAAAACTCTAAAATGTCTACATGAAGTAGCTGTAGTTATTGCTACATTTGCCGGAGAGGAGTAGGGGAGAAGGAAGCAGCGTCTATGCATGTGTACAGATGAACGATGGTCATTTTACCAGTCAGAAGTTCCTTCTTGATACGCTGCTTGAAAAGAGGAAAACAAGGCCCTCAGGAGCCCAGCATGGAAGGAGATGGTGAACAGAAAGAGAAAGCTAAATTGCTGTATTTAAGAAATATGAGCAGGTAACAGCAAGCAGAGAAATGAGAAGCAAGAAAAAGATAAGAGAAGAGAGAAGAAAGGACACGTTAGGCCATTTGTAGGTCATAATCTATGGAGAAACTCATCCAAGGACAAATTCAGAGTAGGCAAATATGTATTTTAAGAACAGGCTGTTGAACATTTGATTCTAAATTTCTCTGAGGCAAACGTCCTCAAACTCCCTGAACGTCAATGCCCTGGGTGAGCTGTGTGGAAGGAAACTATATAGAGAGGGTTGGTTTCCAACTCCGAGAGAAGAAAGAGAATAGCAATGAGAAGAGACAATATTGAGAATTCTTTAACCAAATCAATCATAAAATTCTCAATGGAATTCCCATGGGAATAAAAGCTCTAAGTAATTTTATTAGAATCTCAAAAGTCAAGGTGACCTCACTTGATAAATTACTTCTCAAACCATTATCACAAAGCCCTCAGTAACATGGCCAACTGAAGACTCCCAGGAGAAATGTGAATGATATCCCAACTCGACACTGGTATGAAGACCTGAAGAATTTTGCTAAATCTATTTTCTTAACATAAGTATCACCACCTGTGAAGGATTCACACGATTTTCACAGTACTGGCAGTATGAGTACTGGGTGGCACTGAAATTTTTAAGGTATTTCAAAGCATTCTAATCCTTTGGCAAATGTCCATGTAAGGAATCAATAAGTAGAAGCTTAAGTTTACTAACACCGAAGGGCAATTTTGTCAGGGTGACGTTTTATAGAACCCTGACCGGAAATCACCTAGTGGTATCTTGAAAAGAAAAAGAGCACTATCTCATTCTCCAATCAATAACACAAAACGAACTTGAGCAATAACACAGCATTTCTCTGGCTGTTGGAAAACAAATTAAAGACCAGGAAGACTTAATTGTTAAACTTACTAGGAATTAAGAAGAGGCACAGGGAAGAGAAGTAAAAAAAAAGTCTGAACTGCAATTCTTCATGAGCTCAAGCAAGGAAAGCAGTGGGCCTCCCATACACATTTCAGCAGCTGAATGGATTTTCAAAGGAGAAAAAAATATCGCTCCAATGAAAAGTTAACACATCTATTGACCACACTCTTATCCCATATTTCACAACATAATGGTAATCTTGCTGAATTCTGTGAAATCCTATTATAGATCATTTAGCATTTAAAGCAGCCAGGCGTCTGTGTTGGAATAAATTTTGGCAAGGGAGGGGTGGGGCGGAGTGTATAAAATTCTATGCGTGGTCTGAACTTCACACACTATAGAAGTAAACTCTGTCTTCCCTCTACTGCTCTCAACTTGCAGCCCATGGAGCAGAAGCCTACCCTATCGGCCATGCAGGGGAGACTCACACAGAGCCTACCCTTTCTCCCCCACTTGCTAATCGAGTTGGGAAAGGCCTCCAAGTATATATGTATGCTTATGGGAATGGCCGTGCTCATGATACAGATATGAATACACATAGGGATACATATGAATGTATATGGGAATACATATATAAATATGTACATGAATATGTATACAAATATGAATATGGATAGGTATATGTCTAAATCGTGGCCCACAAATCTGTCGTCTTCAAAGTGCAAAAGATTTTTCTTTATCTCATAAGGCTGATTTACTTCCTGGTCTTCTTCCTCAGCTCCTCTTTCTTCTCCCCCTCACTAAATCTACTGGCTTCCTTCTCTACACTCCTTTCCTTGGCTTTACATCAACGTCTCCAGCCCGAACACCTTCCCAACCTCATGTTCACTGTGTATTTCATCACCTTCCAGAAAGACTCTGCCTGCACCTAAAATGATATCCAAACTTTAGCTCGTCGCTTCCGAGCCTGCCCTCCCCCCTGTTCTGGCAACGAGTGCTGGGAACACCACCCCGATTCTCCCATCAGCTATCTCTTTCACAGAAAGTCCAGCCCAGGAAATGTCAAGATTTTTTACCCCTCCACCATTGCCTTTCCAATCCCTTCAACTACCCCACTGAAGTCTCTGACTATAGCTCTTTAGAAATATCAATTTCCTGTAATTTGGGCTCCTCACTATGTTCTATGAAATAATGACAGATGAAGCCCGGAGCCCAACTCTGACCAGGAGACTACTGTGCTCATAAAAACCCTGGTCATGCCCATTTGCTGTGGAGTTCAAAAGGCTGGTACTCGTGTCACAGAGACAATTTGAAATCATATTCCATGTCACCACTTTGTGCCAGTGGTAAGGTCACACACCCATTCCAAGACTCAATTTCCTCATCTGTATGGTAATCTCTGGAAAAAGCCAATACCCCCTTACTTGAATGTTATAAGGAATAAAACACTATGCTATATACCTTGCCCATAGCAAATGTTCTCTGCTATTATTAATATTAATTAATATTGCTGAAAAATTCCTTGCTTTGCAACCTTAATTTGAAGTCCTCTATAGTCATGTCAGGTATCTTTCCAACTCATTTCTCTCTCCCCCTCTATGAACTATGTCCCAGCCAAAGGGAATTATTCGTTGCCCTCCTCAAGAACCAAGCTTTTTGTTCTTTGTTGTGTATTCACTCTGTTCCCATGAGCCAAAAAACCATCTCTCTTTTCCTAACCTAAATATCTGAAGTTTACATCTTCAGCAAGCTGTAGCTTAAATTCTCCACAGGGGTAAAAAAAAAAATCTCACTTCCCTTAACACTTTATTCTTAAGATAGCATTTGAGTATGAACTTTTGTTTTTGCAAAATTGCCTACAACAATTTTAAACATATATTGAACTCTGAGTTCCCTAGTGGTGAATGGGGTAAGGGGTAGAGGAGACACACGGCCACCTCATGTGCACCATGGAGACCCATGCAGTTCCCGTAACACCAAGGTCCAAGATGGCTTAAGAACTACTAGGAGTTAGTAAACATATCACTTTTTTTTGGTTAATTTAATATTAATATATTTGAAACAATTAATGATTATACATCTAAAATATCTAAAATTATATTTCTTATCTTTTCCCATTATAAGGATTTCAAATGCTTTAATACACCATATTAAGAACAAGTTTTAGCTGTCAGTGAACCTTCTTCATACCTGAATGACTTCATATTGCTTGGAATTTGTCTCTTGGAATTCACAATGTTTATTCCACAGAGATTATAAACTTCTTAGAGTGGAGTATGAACAAATGTATACCAATTCTTAAAAG
Organism: Macrotus californicus; assembly: GCA_007922815.1. Classification (NCBI taxonomy): domain Eukaryota; kingdom Metazoa; phylum Chordata; class Mammalia; order Chiroptera; family Phyllostomidae; genus Macrotus; species Macrotus californicus. Next base: position 4,862 of record VMDR010014818.1, on the reverse strand, counting down.
TGACATGTGCATCTGTGATTGTTATATATGAAAAGTTCAACAACCACACCATGTCACCTCCAAATGGTATTTATTAAGGACCCAGATCCTCATGCTGCAGGACAGAAACAAAGACACTTCAATCCAGCTGCTATTTATTTCAATATCTAACGTTGTTAGAGAACGGTCATTCTCTATTATTGAGAGTTTATAACTATCAAAACAAAAAACTGACTTGGTGACAGTCAAAGGGCAATAGCAAAACAATGCCAGAACATAGAGTACAAAGAAAAATTCTGTCAATTTTTCCACCTTAAAGTCGGTTTCTATACATTTTCTACATATCCAGCCAATTCAAGGGGATGGAAAGTAAAAACCCTTTGTTGTAAAGTAGCCAAAACAGCCAGTGGGTTTCCTTTTCTAACTTTATTTTTTGAATGTCCTGTAGACTCATAGTAAATCATTTCCAATGTAATTCTGCTTCCCAATTTTAACTGTCGGTCTTATTTAGAGAATTGCCTCTATATTTAACAGATCCCACATCCATTCTGAGGAGCTAGTAAGCTAAAAAAAAGTGTGTTGTTCTAAAATGCATATTCAACTGCCTGACTTTTTAAGCAGCTTAAATGTTAAACATCCCAATCACCTTACCTAGCAGTGATCTACATATGTGACTTTCGAGTAATAAAGACAATCACAGTTCAGTGCAGGTTTGACAGTTTTCACTTCTGGGTTTCAGGTGAAATGCTTTCCTAGATGTGTATTTTCTAAACCCACCCTGAACACATGCCATTTCGCCAACAACAACAAAAAATAAGTGTTCAACACAACTACGTGTTTTCTTTTTATGTGAAGTAAGATACACACTGTAAGGTAACATTGGTTTTTTTAACCTGTACATTATTGCGCCTTTTATTAACATTAAAAGTTAAATAAAGTTTCCCAAAGCACAAGAGTCCTCCAGGGAAGAAAGAGAAGAAGAGAAAACTGCCATAGCAGTTACAACAAATTAACAACATATAATAAAAATGCCATAAACATGTGGCATACATAACAAATCTAATCAAGTCTGCAAGGCAGGCAGATAAAAATGATTAACTGCCACTATCCTTGAAAAGAAAAATTTTGTCCCCTGTTATTCATCAGAGCTAATGTTCTGACCCTAAATCTAATATGTAAATCAAATGATTTTTATAGTAACACAGTGTACCAAGTAGAATGGACTTTTCACTTCCTATTTTCTTTTCTGAGAAAATTAGGGAAACAAATGTTAGAGCCACTTTTTAATTAAAGGTGTGGCTTTGGGAAATACTAAGAAAGGTTCACAGAATCCTTGTCTCTGTCAATAGAGAAAGAAGTAAGAATAAAAGTGCTAGTCTCTGTCACTGATGGAGCGAACTGTAGAAGCACCACTTATCCGGAGGCACGTCTGAGCTCCTTTCCTAATGGTCCCCTGCATTCGTCTCCTCTGCTGTTCAGAAGGCCTCCATGCAGTGAGGAATAAATGCTGTCTCCGAGATGTGGACATACAGCTTCCCGGAAGGAAAACTAGAAAAACTGAAGCCTGCCTGAAAGGTAGCTTCTGTGGCATAACAAAGGCCTGGATGACTTCCATGACAGGCACGACTTCCCTTTGACAAAGACTATCACCTTGACAGATAACAGGTCTGAGGCTGCTTTACTCTCACAGTTAAGATTCTCCAGACAGAACCACTGTGACAGGTAAGGAGGATTAACACAGTGACATTTAAAAAATAAAAACTAAAATATCTTTCTTTTAAAGCTAAAGAGGTTCAAATGAACAAACTCCTTGTTCCTCACAGGAAAAACAAAGAGCTTTCAGAAAAATCTCTGAGAGGTGTAATAGAATATGAGTAAATTATAACAATTAAAAACCATTAAAGATAGAGTAATTGAGAATACCTGTTTCAGTAACAATGACTTTCTTGAATTCCTTGGTACAGAGGGTCTATTTTTAATTACTCTTTTTGCAAAAACTTGCATAATTTAACAATAATTGTGATTTTTAATTTTTATATACCCACAAGAACATAAAGTAAAACCCATAAATTATATACTAACTCTAGCTGTTAAATGTTGGCATTTTGTCTTTTAAAAAAAGTTCAAAAATCTGTTTCCTTAAACCAAGGAAATGTGGGAAAGGCCATCCTGCCAGTGGAGCCTCAGCAGCAGAAAGCTCCTGCTGCGGTTTCTTGCCGAGGCAGCAAACTCCACCGAAAGAGAAGTTGCTGCCAACTCAAATTCTGTTTGCTTTCACACCCAAGAACAAACTGTGTGCATGGCGAAGCCATCAAGGGCTGAAGCAGCTGCAGAGGATGGAAGGAAGGTAACAGGAGTATCAGAGCTACTGTAAACTGGCTCTCCTTTCCCTATCAGCCAGTCAGCATCCCAGAAAACACCGCTGCCTTCTCCTGTGTCCCAGCAGCCCAAGTCAGAATGTGCTGTAATTCTAAACCACCTTTTGCCAAGTCTACAAGCCAAGAGATTTTTCAGAAAAAGAAGACAAAAATATTATCCAGAAAAATGAAACATGTACTCCTTTGGTAAGATTCTAAGGTCCAGTGAGGTCCAGGTTTACACGGAGTTAATGAGAAATTTACAGATATCAGTGGAACAGGCAACCGCTTTCTCCAGAAGCAGGCAACGCAGAGGAAGTGCTCACTGCAGGCTTGTAAACCAAAGGCACAAAGCTCTGCCAAAGCAAATAGCACTACTGCAAGGTTTCTACTGTTCTAAAGACCCTCCAAGTTGCCTTTGTAACCCCCCTGGAAGGATGTCACTAAAGGGTGCGCCACAGAAGTCAAGAATTCTAAAGGAAAACAACCCAAGTCTCAAAAAGCAAAAGGTTTATTCCACGGTGCCTTTTCTTTCTAGTTTCAAGTTAAACTAAGGCTGACTTCTTGTTGGGATGGCACCACCGTTTAAGCTCCACATTAAAAATGGTCAAATAAGATATTTTCCTATCCTTTGCCCATACTGCTTTGAAATAATAGTTTAAATTATTGTGTAATTGGTTAATATGGTCAATATCATGTTATGCATATTTTACCACAATAAAAAATTTCTGTGCTGTGCCACGGAGGGGGGAAGAAAAGAGCCAAGCTATGAATTCTGGAATTCTGCCTCCCGCTGCTTGGTATTCTGTACATCAGAATCAAACAAAGTTAATCATTTTAAGGGAGAATCCTTTTCAAGGTAGAAATCATACTGTGTCTCCCAAAACCCCTACTGCAACTAGTCCCCCTTTCCTCAAACACAGTTACAGAGAACAGCTCACAAAAATATCATGGGCTCAAAACACAGATATGAAGGATATGAGGAATCTGTAGGAATGGAAGATCTAAATATTCTCCACCCACAATAATAAAGTTTATTTCACCTAGGGCAAAAATATCACATATTTCCAATTCCAGATTGGACCTAGTAAGGCTTCAACATTAAGAATCAACTTTAGTGACTTCCTCTGGTTTAAAATTAGAAACCTTTTCTTATTGTCTTAACCACCCATGCCTACTGCCCCTACCACAAAAAGTCGGATGGTTAGGACATAGGCTGAAATAATCTGTCCAACTAAACAAAGGCCAGCTTTCTTCTTGGATAAGAAGGAGTGTAAGAATTTGCCAACTGTTCCCCCAAAACATAACCCTATAGCAAACTCTCCTTGCCTCTAAAGTGATTGATGTAATGTCGTTCCCTTCTTTCATCACTCCCTACCTTGTCTGGTTGCTGGTGAGAACCAGGAAGCCACAGGCACACACATGGTCTTTTGCTTGTGCGGGCCTCAATTCTCCAATGCCTGGTTGCTGCCAATGCCCTTGCAGCCAATGGTAAACAGGCCACAGGGTTCACGTTGACTGCAGAGTGTTACCACACTGAACATCTGGTCATGAATGAACGGATTGCCCACTAACTCTCAGCATTGGGCAGCTGATGAAAAATTCAACATTTTCCTTGTTGGCACAGTTGTTTTGTAGAATTCTCTAGAGCTTCCTGAATTATATTAAGAAAATTTCACTGCAGCAATCTATATCTGTGACAACAGCTGGTGTTGAAAGGGATCTGCTGCTCTCTCTCTGTGCTGGGGGACCTCATGTTGGATCAGGACGGTTTACTACATTTGTCCTTGAAAACTCAGCCTTGGCTTTGAGGAACTGTGTAACATAAACGGTAGGAAGGGCAGCTCCCAGGTGCTGGATTCCACACAAACAAATCTCTTAATCAGGGTAAAAAAAAATCTATTCCCAGCTAGGACCTTACTCAGGGCTTCTCTTAAAAAATATACCCAAACAGTCATCAAAACTACTGTTGGGCTCTGAAATCAAACTGGTCCAGAAAATGTAGAACTTGACATTTTCTGAAGATTGTCAGTATAAAACACTCCCTAGTCCTTTATAAAACCCAATGACATGCAATGTGTCTAAATACTCGTTTTTCACCACATGAAGAATTTTAAACTTAGCCAAGTAATCTATTAAAACTAAGGATGACAAAAGTCAAGCAAATTAAATGTAAGATGGTGTAGTATGCTCAGCGCTGAAAGAAGTCACATTGACACGGGTCTGCTGACGCTGAAGAAGTTCTCTAAAAATATAACAAGAGCCTTCAAAATAATTAACTTGTTAGTGGATATATGTGATATATTATTATTCCTTTTTGTTAAAAAAAGGAAGTGGTAAACTTAAGTCAAGCTAAATTTAGGCTATTATCTATGCAGCATAAATTTCACTTCTGTGTATAAATGCTAACTTGCATATTTCTCCATGGTAACTAAACTATGACTAAAACAACAGTGAAATCAGCCTTTTTTAAAGCCACCTTTTTAACTAGGAACAACCTAATTTACAGAAATACTTAAACTCTGG
>VMDR010014817.1:0-23040 GCA_007922815.1 Macrotus californicus | reverse complement strand
TCTTGCATATAAGTCCTTGCCTTCCATGACTTCAAACACTTCTTTCCAGCCTCTTCTTGCCTGCAAGGTTTCTTTTGAGAAATCAGCTGATAGCCTTATGGGTATTCCTTTGTAGGTAACTCTCTCCTTTCCTCTTGCTGCTTTTAAGATTCTCTCTTTATCTTTAATCTTGGGTAATTTAATGATGATGTGCCTTGGTGTGTTCCTTCTTGGGTTCAATTTCTTTGGGCTTCCTGGACTTCCTGGAAGTCTATTTCTTTTGCTATATTGGGGAAATTTTCTTTCATTATTTTTCCACTAAGTTTTCAATTTCTTGCTCTTCCTCTTTTCCTTCTGGGACCCCTATGATTTGGATGTTGGAGTGCTTAAGGTGTCCCAGAGGTTCCTCAGTCTCTCCTCATTTTTTAGAATTCTTGTTTCTTCATTCTATTCTAGTTGGATGTTTATTTCTTCCTTTCATTCCAAATCATTTATTTGAGTCCCAGTTTCCTTCCCCTTACGGTTGGTGCCCTGTATATTTTGCTTTATTTCACTTTGCGTAGCCTTCATTTCTTCCTCCATTTTGCAACCAAGCTGAATTAATTCTGTAAGCATGCTGATTACCAGTATTTTGAACATTGCATTTGATAAGTTGTCTGTCTCCTTGTCATTTAGCTCTCTGAGGTTTTGCTGTGTTCTTTCATTTGGGCCATATTTCTTTGTCTCAGTGTACCTGTTAAGTTGTAAGGGGCAGAGCCTTAGGTATTCGTCAGGGCAGGCCAACCCTCTCTGTTGCATTGTGGTACTGTCTGTCGGGGAGGGGTCAGAGAGGGAACAATGCCACTTGTTCACTCTGCTCTAGCCACACTTTCCAACAAAATCTCCTGTGAGACTGGGAGTTTCTCCTGCCTTTGCAACTCCCACAGTGTTTTACAGCTAGAGGCTTTGAGTTTTAGTTTCCTGGTGAGCCAGCCCTGCCTTAACTAGTCCGCCGTCTCGCTGTGGGTCCTCTCTACCCTCCTGGCTGCCCATCTCTGCCCCTCCTACTGGTCTGGGCAAATGTTTCTTTAACTTCTTGGTTGTTGGAGTTCCATGCAGTTTGATTTTCTGGCACTTCTGGTTGTTTATTGTTTTTAGATTGGCTGTTATCCTTCTTTTGGTTGTGCGAGGAAACAAAGCATCTCTACCTATTCCTCCATCTTGGCCAGAACCTCTGAAAAATCTGGAATAACATTTAAATCTATGTTCAGCATTAGTGAACACTGTATTGGGGAAATAACTCACAGAAATGCAATGACAGTTTTATAGTTATAAATATATTTAAATTAAAATATATTTGTTAGTGTAGGTAGCTAGCTAGTATTAATAAAGGAAGGGGCCAAAGGGAACCAGACATCAAGCCTAATCTACCAGAGAGCTGAATCAGACATTAAGGCAGCCTCACTAGGCACTTGCAGCATTCACAGCTTCCCCAGGAGACCGCTGTGTCCTCCGCCCTCTGGACTTAATCCCCATGCAATCTCTTTAGCCAAGTGAGCCTCGCCAATAATGGAATAAACTAACATTATGTGCCTCCTTTTGTGAAGCAATGGGAAGTATACAACATCAGCTATTGAGAATTCTTGCCAAAAATGTTTAATCTACATTTGTGGTGAAATAAAGAGACAAATTCAGGTTGTGAGATGTTATTAAGAAAATAGGCCTGGAATCTTAATCTTAAAAAATCAATATCATAAAATACAAAAAAAGAGGGAAATGTATGGATTAAAAAAGACTTAAAAAAAGAGACTAAAGATACATAACAACTAAATTTAACATTCAATTCTTGATTGGATCTTGGATTAAAAATTAACCAACAACTACATTATTAGCTTTATAAAAGTAACAATATTTTTAATATCCTTTGAACAACAGGAATATGATAGATTGTTTACAAAAATGCTACAATTGTTTATGCCCCTGTATTCATGCCCCTGAGCAATATGAATTTACAGCTCCTCATCAGGAGGAGCTTGTGACTGGCTTTGGCCAAAAGACTGCAATAGAGGTTATGCTGTGCAAACTCCAAGCCTAAACCTTAAAAGTCTTTGCACATTCCCACTCTCTCTTGGAATTTGCCTAAATGCTATGGGACTAAGCCTAAGATATTCTGCTAGGGGATGGAAGACCCTCTGGAGCAGAGACAAGCCATCCAAACTAAGACAAACTTAGACCAGCCAGCCCGATAGATCCAGCAGTTGACAAGGGAGTAGGGGATTCCTCTACTGGGTACGAGCATAGTAAGAGCCAATATGATGACATAAAGGGGCAGAGTCTAGCCTGAGAAAATCTGGGAAAAGAATCAGATTGGATGAGGGTGCAGGACCCTGGAAAGTCCAGGAAAGGGATTTGTTCAGTAGAGGGCCCAGCATAAGCCTGGGGAAAACCCAGGAAGTAGCTGGGTTGTTGGAAAGCAATCCTGCTTGTTCCCTACTTCCAAGAAAATATATGGAGGATTATCAAGGATCTCAGGCAGTTGCTGCTAGAGCCTGCCCACCCTCTACATCCCTGAGGGTGTATTATTTCCCTTTGGCCCAATAAATCTTGCAACTATGCTTAAACTCCCATTCATTTGCCCTTTGAAATTACTTTGCTGCAACACCACAAAGAACCTATTTCCACCAGCGACATATTTATAAGAATATATTTAAATTAAAATAAAGTTAAAGCTAAATCCTTGAAAAAAAAATCCCTCAACTAGATACAATATTTATACGTATTTAATATGAGCACTGTGAGCTAGGCGCTCTATGTAATTGAGCAAAAAGGGCTCTTAACATTTTAGAAGTTTGGGACATAAACTACAGCCCAGGTTATAAAATAGTAAGCACAGAGAAGATGATCTACAGATAGAAAAAAATCAAAGGGAGCTGTGGTTTGTGCCTGGACCTGTCATGTTACGGCAGTGGCTTAGGCAGAGGTGGTAAATTTCCAACAGGAGTCATAAAAGGCTGTTTGGGTGAGTAGGAGGCGAGGAAGTGAAGTGAGAAACAGGAGAAGGGAAGGAAGCTGCAGAGGGAGGGGGCTGCAGGCCCAGAGGGAGAGCTGGCAGGCAGCCAGGCCCAGCAGTGACAGTGTAGTGTTGGTGTGGCAGAGAGTGGCTCAGTGGTGAAGTGATAACTATATGACACCACCAACATTTAGCTTTAAAGGTCAAAATTTCAGTTTGTTTCTTTATTTAAGGTTGGGGAGACTCCCTCCTACGTTGACTTCCAAATCAAGGAAAACAAACTAATCTCTCTAATGCCTCCACATTACCAAAGCTGGGGACTCTGAAACATCAGCACCTCCTTTAATGCCTACGGCAATGAGGAAACACATGTAGAAATAAGTCTATTGAGTCTGCCAGCAAGGCCCTCAAAAGATTGGAAAAGACTACAGATCCCAGACTGTGGGAAACTGAGTCCTGATCACAGACAGAAAGTCACCAATGTAACACAAGTGAGCCCAGAGGCTCTGAACTCTGGCCAAGTTCAGAAAAATACACACTTCAGTGACAAAGGCTAGGTCTAGAATTTAAAAGCTCATGCCACTCTCAAATCCTACTGGTAGGAGTATAACTTGTATAGTATCTCCTGCAATTTGGCAGTAGTTGTCAAAATAAAAATTGCACAAACCATTTAACCCAGCAGTTTCATTCCTAGAGATGTATTCCACAGGTATGTTGATATATGCAAAACAGTGAATATATGGAATTGCGCAAGGCAGCACTTTTTATATTAGCAAAGAATTAGAAGTCATCTAAATATCCACCAGTGAGGGTCTGATAAATAAATTATGGTTCATCCATACAATGCAATGAATACCAAACTACTTTAAAAAGAATGACGTAGCTCTATACAATGGTGGCACAATCTCCAAAATGGGTCAACTTAAAAAAAAAGCAGGTTAGATCAGTGTACATGTCACTTGACCTTATGTATAAAAGAAGAAGGAGAACATGTCCCTGTGTACTTGATGTACACAGATTATCTCTGGAAGGATATCTCCCAGGGCTGGAGAGGGATGGGACAGAAACTTACTCTGTCACAGAACCTTTTGGGCACAATGTGAAGTTCGATCTTGCGTACATGTACTGGATCTATAGTGGCAGCCAGAACCCTGGCATCTAAAGAGTAGTGCTAGAGAGAAGGTAGCCAAGGAGCTTAGCTTTGGTTTGCAGTGTCCTGCCAAGAGGAGAACAAGACGCCTTCTTACAGTGCATCAGCTTTACAGGTTATTTTAATTACTGTCCTGTCAAGATTTTTTAGTAGCTTGCAATTCACATTTGGCCTTGACAATAGTTCAATTATTCAAAACTTGTTAGTTAATCTTCTGTAGGTGACATATAATATGGACATCAGTATATAAGATATTCAAACAGGATTTAATTACTTAGTAGTTAAATAGAATTTGAATTCTCTTCACTCTCCAAACTTTGTAAAGACAAAAAATTGCTCAAAATCTACCAGACAAGATGATTTTGGGGGGAAAGAGTCATACAAAATATGTTGTGATTTTTGCAAAGTCTTTAAATAATATTAAGTATCTAGCATATGTCTACATGATTTTTTCTACTGCAACAAGACCATGAGCAATGAACACCAAAGTTGGTGGTGTAGGAGGGGCTATGGGGGCTCAGAGGAAGGGAAAAATCACTGCATGATTTTCAGTAAAGGGCATAATTTTCCCCCTGATGATTCAGAAAATCAAGATGCTCCCCACAGTCCCTCCCTTCTCTAAATAATTATGTCTCAAAGGCTAGACAATTCAAGAGCTAATTACTCCAAACCAACGTATAAATTAAAAACTCACAGGTTCATCTTAGAAATTACAACCAAGAAATAAATTTACATTTGTTAAAAGCCTTACCTCTTGCCTGCTCTATCTAATGTGCCATTTGTTCATCCTGAAAAATCATGATGAAGTCAAACACCAACAGTACTTCCTAAGTTAATTACAGACATATCTTCTTCCTGGCAATTTATATCTTAGAATCCAGCCGTATGCTGTTCGTTCCAGCGGAAGGAAAAAAGTTGCTACCTTAAGGTCATCTTGTGTCCTGGCTGGTGTTGCTCAGTGGATTGAGCACTGGCCTGGGAACTAGAGTCACTGGTTTGGTTCCTAGTCAGGGCACATACCTGGGTGCGGGCCAGGTCCCCAGTAGGGGGCGTGCAAGAGGCAACCGCACTTTGATGTTTCTGTCCCCCTCTCCCTCCCTCCCCCTCTCAAAAAATAAAATAAATAAAATCTTTAAATAAAAAAAAAATCATCTTGCATGTGGATTTCTGCTTTTAATTAAAAAAAGAAAACAAGGCAGTCACAAATTCATTTATACCTTGGAATAATAATCTGAGTCCCACTGGAGTGCTTTCCAAAATTGCCCAGATCAGACGCATTCTGTTGTGACATAATGAATTCTTGCCTATGTAAATGTAATGCAGATGCTCTTCAAGCTGAAACTGTGCTGTGATCCTCTGCCCTCCCCTCTGAACCAGCAACAAAAATGTTTCTCTGCACTCTCGTTTGTAGTCTACATCTGTAGTCACTAGTGAAAGCATAATTAAATCACATCTTTTCAGGTCAGTCTAAAAATACTGCTGACTTTTCATTCAGAATAGCTGTTTAAAAATAATTTTTACTTTATTGGGGGGTCATTTTGTGGATTATATAAATGTCTAACTACCATGCTGTACATGTAAAAATAGTATAAAATAATTATGAATGTCAACAGTAATTAAAAAATAAAAGAAAGAAAATCACATGCATAAAATTTTGATATGGATTAAGGTTCAACTGAAATCAATAAAACAATTAAAAATAAATTAAAAATAAATTTAAAAAAGTGCGACAGCTAAATGCAGTGTGAGATCTTGGAATGGATCCTGAATGAGAAAGTGGACATCGGTGGGACAACTGGTGAAATCTGAATATGGTCTCAACATTAGCTGATGGCATTGTGTTCTGATCATTGTATTATGTTAAGTAGGACATAAACATCTGGGGAAAGTGGATTATAGGGGACCTCTTTGTGCCACTTTGCTGCTTTTCTACAAGTCTGAGATTATTTTAAAATGAACAGTCAATAAAATAAAAATAATACTTAAGAGATTTTGGATTTAAAAAAAGAAAGAAAAATAACTTACTCAGAGAAGAGCAAGTAAGAAATAAATTGAGAACTCAAGATCACTTTGAAGATTTGAGAGTCACTGCTATCCTGCCAGCAGGTTGAAGCAGAACGCCTGCATGCAGAGACTCTCAGAGAGGTATGCATCGATCCACAGGAAGAGCTTCTAAAGATGGCAGCCAGTGCCACCACTGGCTCTGCCTTAAAGGTTCCACACCTTGCACCTTGCCCATCTGGCTAAGACAGAAAAAGACCCAGCATGTCTTGATAATGTATGATGTGCCCGGCAAAGTGTTAGAAGCTTTATAGCTGTTGCTTGTCTAATTTAATACTCAGAACAATGCTGCCAACTAAGTATTATTATTATCAGAAAATTACTAATCCTAAACAAAATAGTGGTATGGCTAGAAATTTTAACTTAGGTCTGGCTCTTAAAATCTATGTCCATTCCACTGTAATAAAATAAGCAGTAAGACCTAAATATCAATCATTGCAGAATAGGTGAGTAAATGCTATTTACCCACTTAGTGAAGACAGATGCAGTCTCTAAATATAAGTATGGAGATTCTGGACAACATAAGAAATGCTTATAATAAACTGTTCAAGAGCAAAAGGCAGAATACAAAATTGCATCTATGGTTATTATAACTCCAGAATAAGTTAATATAATTATTTATTGAGTGCGTACTTTGTGCTCAGCACTTGACATAATCCTCATGATAAACATGCAAAGAGGATATCACCATCCACTTTTTGAAGTTGAGGAGACTAAGGACCAGGCAGGTTGAGTAACTGTTTAGCTGTAAAGCAGCTAAGAGGTAGTCCAAAATTCACCTGATCTCAACGGATCCACAGGAAATGTCTAAAAAAAAAACATTTTAAGGGGAAGCTGAGTGGTAGGTGTATCACAGCAGTGGGCAAAGTAGAAAGCATTCTTTAGACTCAAAGATAAATTGAAACCCTACCTTTGCTGTATTTTCTACGTGTGTGACTTTGTTACTGAACCTCTCTCAGTCTCTATAGCCTCCTCTGCAAAAAACTGGGCCCAGTTTTTATTCAGGATAATGACTGAGAATATGGTAGGCTTAATTCCTCCCCTTTAATAAGGCCCATATATTTGATACATTCCACATCATTCGATTATTCACTTGGCCAAACATCTACCGCCGGCTAAAGAATCTGAGAACTGCAATCTCTGCCTTCTTCTGGTCAAACTCCTCAGTTTATAGATCATTAAACTAGTGGCTCATTCATGACAGAGCTAGGACCAGAGCTCAGGTCTCCTAACTGCCAGACCAGTCCTCTTTCCAGCTCAAGAGGCCAGGTTAGGAGAGGGGATCACAGGAAAACAAATGAAGACCTATTAATACAAACTCCTCATAGACCCCCAGCAACAGCCTCAAGTTCATCTGAAAGATATACGTCCTGCACACAGCAGCGCTCACTCCCAGCACTTCAAGTAGATGGAACTTGTGGGTTTCTTAAAGTAAAAGTTGTACTTGGGACATTAATCTAAGACAGAGGAAGGGGAACATCTGCGGCAATGAAAAATAAATTTATTATGTACAGTGTTGCCTGACCGTGCCCTAATTTTTCCGAATTCCACTTTTGTCAAACACATTATACTACTTTCTATGTTTATTCTATTTTCAAATGAAAAAAGAGGTAGGGAAAGAATGGTCTGGGGTCAAATACCAGATCCTTCTCTTAGAGACACAAAATGTACTGTATCATTAACACTACAAGAATGCTAGATTCTCCTTAATCTAGCATTTCCAATTGTCATCTGACCATGGAATCCCCCTCCCGGGCCCACTGAACGTGAAACAAATGCTCCACAACATATGCAGGCCTGTCGTCCCCAGACCAGCAGCATCAGCATCACCTGGAAAGTTGTTGGAAAGGTGAATTGCCAGGCCCTAACCTACACCTATAGAATTAGAAGCTTGTGGGATGTTTTATGAAGTCCTCTAGGCCACAGGGGTGTCCAACCTTTCAGCAACTCTGGTCACACTGGAAGAAGAATTGTCTTGGGCCACACATTAAATACATTATGACATGTAATCACAAAAAATCTCACAATGTTTAAAGTAAATTTACGATTTTGTGTTGGGCTGCATTCACAGCCATCCTGAGCTGCATGAGGCCCATGGGCCGCAGGTTGGATACCCCTGTAGGGATGCCAATGTAAGAAAAAGTTCGATAGCCACTAATCTTGGCAAACCATAAGGCTGTTTGTATCATGAATGTAGGTTGTTTGGCGGTTCTCTTAGGCGCAGTGGCTTTCAAACTGCTCCTCAGGACTGAAGAGAGCAAGGGAGCGGAGAGGAAAGTACACGGGGCTTCAGGGCAGGTCACTTACAGCAACCCACCCTGCTTGTCTTTTTATATATTAGGTTACAGGTTAAGGCTCTATTTGAATGAAAGTTTTCATAGCTTAAACAAAAGTTGGAAGCTCAACATTAGGAAATTTTAAGGAGTTCAGGAACTGGATCAGGTAGGGTCCTGTGATGGCTTCAGCCTGGAATAGAAACCCAGGAAGGCTCCAGAGCAAAACAGGGACTTGAGAAGCCCAATGCATGACCCCATGGTTGTCCTTCTCCTCTGCACCCGAGAATCAAAAATGTATATTTGTACTTGTTGGGAATGTGGCTAACTAGAAAAGACATATCTAGACCAGTGCTCTGATCCTCATTTCTAAACTTTCTTCAGTTTGGCAACAAAAGGATTGTTCTTAGAGACAATGAAAATTTATCATATAGATTCTATTAAATATAAATCAACTAAATCATTAAGATAATTCTTACCAATTGAGATTTAGTAGTTTAAAAGGAAAACAAGAATCATGTCCTCCTTGCTCATTCCTACCCCATTCCAATATTCATGACAGTTTGTATATCAGATTGTGAGGGGAGGGATATTTAATTGTTCTCTGGCCCTTCCCCAACGTGGAGCCCAGAGGCTTACACATAAGAGGCACTTAATAAGTGTTTCCTGAATCAGTGACTTTTAACATACTTAACAGTTGTAGATTTGGTGCAATGTGCATGTCTTCTCTTTCTTTCACACCTACACAAACACTGGGTATTCTCTTATTTAAAAATATTTTCCAAAACAATAGAAAAAATAATATCTTGGTTTTTCATCCATTATAGTTGACAAAGATCAAGTTCTTGATAACACTTTTGGTGAGAGTGTGGGCTAACAGCCACTCCCATACATGGTTAATATAAGAGTAAATTGCTACAATCTCTATGGAGAAAATTTGACAATAACTACACAATAAAAAATACACATACCCCTGACCTAGCAATTCCACTCTTTGGGAAATACTCTACTGAAATATTCCCATACAGGCCAAATAACCTATGTATAAGGATTTTATTGCTGTGTTTTTTCATAAAGGCAAGTGATGGCAAATAACTGATATATTTTTAATAGGCGACTAGTAAAATGCATTATGATATATCTACATCAGGAAATATTACATAACTGTTGAAAAAAATGAGGTCCCAACTTTTCCATAGAGTTGAAATTTTTTATTTAAAAAAATGTTAGGAGGATAAACTACAAGGCAGATATATAAGTGCGGATATGGGAAAATTTACAAGAATAATTACTGTGGGGGAAAAAAGCAAGGTGTAGAACATTGTGCATAGCATTACACATCTATGCATTCTATATACACACACATATATATGACACATATATGTGTGAGTATATATGCAGACACATTCCCATGTTTATGGACAACCATTGGAGCGGTCCATAAACAGCTGACAGTGACAGTTGCCTTTGGGGAGGAGAATGGGGCAGCTGGAGGATAACACTGGAGAAGGGAAATACACTTTTTATTGTATAATTGTGTATAATTTTGTATTCTTGAATTTTATACCATGTGCATACATCTGTTTCATAATAAATAAATAAATAGAATTCATAGTTCATTTTAGTTTCCATTTTTTGGCAATTAGAGGTTGAACAGATTTTTATTTACCTATTGGCCATTTCTATTTCTTATCTCATGAATTGCTTTTTCATGCTCTTGCATAAGATGTATCTTTCTAAAGATCCTATAATAGTATTAAAATCTATAAGCATTTTTGGAAAACCTACAATATTTCATAAAGTAGAGCTGTGTGTTACTATGCCACCAGTGGCCCTGCTTTCTTTCGTTGAAGGAGATGCTGTCACAGCGTATACCACTGCTGCCTAAGAAGTGATTTTTCTTGGCACCAAATGCAGCAAGTGAAATCCATTGAGGCACAAAACAGTTTCCACATTCAAAAATCTACAACCATGAAGAATCTTGAAGAGGAAGAGCCTTTTATCTTGGGGATCTAGAAGCCAATAGTCATTAGTGTACATTTTTCTAGTTTTGTGATGCATGTGTAAAGGACATTAAAATGTTATACTAAAGTGAAAATAAAAATAATCTTCCTAATGCAATTTATAACAAATATTACACCTAAGTATTAAAGAATTCAGAAGGTGATTTTATGCTGCTTTGGGGTCATTTCTCCTCTTATATAAATATTTTTAGGTATAGAATTTGAGACTACATGGTGGCTTTGGTTAAGGCCTTCTTCTTTCATCCTTTTTATTTAGGCATGATCTTGGTTTTCAAACCAAGTTTGTCCAGTACAAACTGGAATCAAAATAACCACATTTGAGTAGATATACTCTTGTATGTTAATCTTTCCAAGGAATGGGAGGCCCCAGCATAGCAGCACCTTCCTGTTGTCCTGTCAGCCTCCAGCAAAGAAGCCTCCAGCTTCTTTTTTTCTAAGTATATTTTATTGATTATGCTGTTACAGTTGTCTCAATATTTTCTCCCTTGTATCCCCCTCTGCCTTGCACCCCTCTCCCTCCATGATGCCTCCCCTTAGTTCATGTCCATGGGTTATACATGTAGGTTCTTTAGCTTCTCTATTTCCCATACTATTCTTAACCTCCCCATCTATTTTGTGCCTGTCAATTGTGTTACTCATTTCCTGGGCCTTTTCCCCTGATTCTCCCCCTCCCCCTCCCGACTGATACCCCTCCATGTGATTTCCATCTCTGTGATTCTATTCCTGTTCTAGTTGTTTGCCTAGTTTTTGTTTTTGTTTTTTAGGTTCAGTTATGATAGTTGTGAGTTTGTTGTTATTTTACTGTTCATAGTTTTTGATTTTCTTCAATTTCTTAGATAAGTCCCTTTAATATTTCATATAATAAGGGCTTGGTAATGATGAACTCCTTTAACTTGACCTTATCTAAATGATGGTTTTGCTGGATAGAATACTCTTGGATGTAGGTCCTTGCATTTCATGACTTCAAATACTTCTTTCCAGCCCCTTCTTGCCTGCAAGGTTTCTTTTGAGAAATCAGCTGATAGTCTTATGGGCACTCCTTTGTAGGTGACTGTCTCCTTTCCTCTTGCTGCTTTTAAGATTCTCTATCTTTAACCTTGGGTAACTTAATTATGATGTGCTTTGGTGTGTTCCTCCTTGGGTCCAACTTCTTTGGAACTCTCTGAACTTCCTAGATTTCCTGAAAGTTTATTTCCTTTGCCAGGTTGGGGAAATTTTCCTTCATTATTTGTTCAAATAAGTTTTCAATTTCTTGCTCTTCCTCTTCTCCTTCTTGCAGCTATGATTTGGATGTTGGAGCACTTAAAGTTGTCCCAGAGGTTCCTAAGTCTCTCCTCACTTTTTTGAATTCTTGTTTCTTCATTCTGTTCTGGTTGAATGTTTATTTCTTCCTTCTGCTCCACATCACTGATTTGAGTCCCAATTTCTTTCCCTTCACTGTTGGTTCCCTGTATATTTTGCTTTATTTCACTTTGCATAGCCTTCACTTTCTCCTCTATTTTGTGACCATACTCAGCCATTTCTGTGAGCTCATTGTGATTACTCATGTTTTGAACTCTGTATCCGATAGGTTGTCTATCTTCTCACCGTTTAGTTCTTTTTCTGAAGTTTTCATCTGGTCTTTGATTTGGGCCATATTTCTTTGTTTGGTGTACCTGTTATGTTGTAAGCGGGGGAGACTTAGGTATTCATCAGGGTGGGGCAACTGACTTCGCTGGGTTGTGGTGCTGTCTGTAGGGGAGGGGTCAGAGAAGGAACAATACCTCTTGCTAGCTCACTCAGCTTTGGCCCCGGTTTTAGTCACTTCCCTCAACACAAGGGGATTGGGACCTTTCAAGTGCTGATTCCCATGTGGATGGGCTTGTGTACATTCTAGGATCCCATGGGTCTCTCCAATGGACTCTCCTGTGAGGCTGGGAGCTTTTCCCACCCCCACAACTCCCACAGATTTTTACAGCCAGAGGTTTTGAGGCTTTATTTCCCTTTGCTGGAACCCTGGGTTACATGGTTTGTCTTGCTCCTCAGTTGTTCCTCCCAGCTTATCCGCACTCGAATGTGAGATTCCCGGTCTGCCAGGATTCCCGGTCTGCCAGCTGCCATCTTGCCCTCCCTGGTCTGCCACCAGCTGCCACCTTGCCTTGCGTCCTCTTTGCCCCTCCTACCAGTCTGGTTAAATGTTCCTTCTTTAACTCCTTGGTTGTCAGACTTCCATGCAGTTTGACTTTATGGCAATTCTAGTTGTTTTTGTTTTTAAATTGGTTGTTATCCTTCTTTCGGTTGTGCAAGGGAGCAAAGCATATACCTATGCCTCTATCTTGGCTGGAAGTCTGGAATTTCGTCACCGATTTAAACCTTGGTCTGGACAAGTAAAAAGGGATTTAAAATGTCCATTTCAGAAGTGTACTGTGAGGATTAAATTAAAGAACATGTAAACCTCTTAGCATGGTGCCTTGCACTAGGAATGCACCTAATAAGTTGTGATGTTGTCATCATCATCATCATCATCAAGAAGATGAATACGTGACTGTGGCTGTTTATCAAGGTGAAGGCAGAATAGACGCAGAAACCACAAATGAATCTGCATACCACAATCCTGGGAAGATGAGGGTCTTTAAATAAATGTTTCCTGACAAACTGTAGACAATCAGAACAAAACAAAAAACAGCTATTTTTCATGCACCTCATCACAGAGGTCAGACATATTGCTTCCTCTTCACATCTCTCACAGAACATCACAACTGACACAACCAACTGGAGAGCGATGGGCATTTGTAGGAGAACTGGACAATGAAGGACATAAGGGTAAGTGACTAACAAAAATTTATTCGCTGGAGAATACTTTGGTAGTTTCTCAAAAAGGTAAGCAAAGAATTACCACATGATCCAGCACACCCACTCTAAGTATACACCCAAGAAAATCAAAAACATACCTTCTAACAGGTATGCAGTTTCCTCCAGGGGTGATGAAATGTTCTGAAATGAGGTAGCAGTGACGGCGGCACAACAGAGTGAAGATATTAAAAACACTGAACTGTACACTTTAAAATGGCAAATTCCATGTTATGTGAACTTATACCTTGATTAAAAAAGAAATGAATTCATTGAATGCTCCCAAGATTACCCATATTTGAAATCAGGCAATGCAATTTGGAAGAGTGATTTTATGTTGCCCATGGAAGAAAAAAGCAGATGCAACAACAGCACCAAAGACGAGTGAGACACAAACTAGTAACAGTTAAAATAAAGAACAGGAAAAAAGACATCTGATAAGACTACTTGTACAATTTCTGTTGTTTTAAGATTATACCAAACAACTCAGGAAAAATATTTTTGCCTTATCCCTTGAGTAATTTTATGAAGCCTTTCAATCTAATTCAACGAATAACACTTCACACAAAGATCACCTCTGTGAAGTAAATTTTAACATATAAACCTGACAGCAATTCTTCCCTCAGAGACACTACACCATAGAGTCCCCAAACCAGAGTCTGGAACAAAAACTAAGAATCAGTCTGACAGCAGGCCCAGAGGTGTGTCTTCTACTGCACATGGATGAGCTTGTAAATATGAAGCAGAATTATTCTATTTTTAAAATGTAAGCAGTTTTTTCATGACAGTGATAACCAGGGAGAACAGCAGTACACCTGTTTTCTATTTTCCCCTCCTACATTGACTTTCACCCCCTCCCCTTAAGTGCCTTTCCAGGATGTGTACCAGTCAACTAGCTCTTTGTGCTTTTTCAAATCAACAAACTCTACCAGGGGTGTCCAACCTTTTGGCATCTCTGTGCCACACTGGAAGAAGAAGGGTTTTCTTGGGCCACACATGAAATACATTGTGACACGTAATCACAAAACAATCTCATAATGTTTTAAGTAAATTTACAATTTTGTGTTGGCCGCATTTATAGCCATCCTGGGCCGCATGCGGCCTGCAAGCCACAGGTTGGACAATGTGAAGCATTCAAGTTAAATCTAACACACTTAAACCTTCTAAAAATACTTACTGACTTTACATTACAAGCCAGTGTCTTGAACTTCACAAAGATCTATGACTAGCAGAAATTTGTAAAAGAATTTTAAATATGATTTTTTTTTCCTCTTGGATTTTCCTGGAATAACTACTTACACACTGCCCTAGAGCTATTGCTCAGGGAAAACTCGATCCTTTGCTCTAATTTCATAACAGTATTAACGGGGCAGGGAAATAACATATTATATAGGTAAATCATCTCTTTTTCACACATACAGAGTTTCCTAGGCAGTATGATTCTAACTACATATCAATAATTTTTAATCCCCATCTATTAACTATAGAAACTTCAGCTTTTCCTAGTTGATATGTACAAAGAGTTAGGTCAGACCCTTTGTAATATATTATAAAAATGGCCCAGATTCTTTTTCTGTGACTCTGTTCTACCATTCTTCATTTTATTTTCTTCTTTATTTCTGCTCAATAAACATTCAAGTAGTTAATGCATATCTTTGTATCTAGCTACTGGTTCCTTCCCCATTGCCTTTGTCAGTTAATTTCTGTTTTTATTCAATTCCATGCAATTTTCAGACCACAGGGGTGTGCTGGTGAATCAACAACAGGCTGGGTGGGTAGGTGGGGATGGGGTCTCTAGGGAGAAAAAGCCCAGATTTGAAGCATTTGCTGAGTGCCATGGTATAAATATTCCTGCCACTGCTGATTTGACACTATCCGGGCCATGTCACCGAGTGTGGATTTGGAAGAGGTGTACAATAGCACACCATCATATGGCTTTTCCACCTCAAAGGTACAAGAGACAAATAACCTCAAGCATAGATAATAGCTAATTACAAAGCTAATGAATAGCTAATGAATTCTGAGTATTTATTACCTTTGTTCTTAATATATTTACTTGTACGCTTATGGGCTTAAAGTTTTTAATAATGGTTACATTTAACATGGCTTCACAGCATTCCTGAAAATGTAGCCATTGGCTTTTGTGAGCCAGTATGAGCCAGCTCGGGCATACCATGGGCTAGAGGCTACGTGAAAAATGTACACTTTACTGTAAGTGTGTTGTGGGATGGCCGGGCATGGCCCAGCTTGCTGCAGAGGGCCTGGGTCATCTGAGGAGCACTGGGGTCCGGACTGGGATGAGCCCAGTGGGGATGCTTGAGGGTGGAAGGGGCCGACCGAGCTAGAAGAACCTAACATGTCATTGTAGACAAGGAGAGACCAGGGGCTTGTTTACCTTACCTGTTTCCCCGCAGTCCCTCCTGGAACTACCCTAAAAAGAAAAAGGGATGTAAAAAGCACACAACTACAGCTGATCTTCATTACTCAGGGATTCTGTATTGTCTACCCTCTAAAACTCATTTCCAGCCCCACAGTCAGCACCCACGATGCCTTCACGGCCTTCGTGAGAGACTCAAAGTGGTGAAAAATTCGAGTCTCCTGGTGCGCGTGATCCCAACTGAGGATGAGCAACATGACACTCACACTTTTGTTTCAGCACTCACACTGTAAACAAGTGTCCTTTCACAGTCTATGTAGTGACTCGTTTTTCTTATTTTTGTACTTTCATTGGTGATTTTGCTGTGGAAATGATCTGCAACTGTAAATGCTGAAGTGCTGTCTAGTGCTTCTAAGCACAAGAAGGCTGTGATGCCTCTTATGAAGAAAACACACGTGTTAGATAAGTTTCATTCAGGCATGAGTTACAGTGCTGTTGGCCAGGAGTTCAATGTTAGTGAATCAATAAAATATATTAAATAAGGTATCTCTAAACAGAAATACACATAACACAAGATTATGGATTGGTTAGTCAACAAGGCTCGCAGGTACCTAACCCCACATTTCCCCTTGGAGCAATGGTTCAGTATTTACTAATTCAGGATTTGGAGCGACTTTGTGGAACATAATGATCAGAAATAATGAGAATCGATTGCACAATGTCAAGAAGAGAAGAGAAGATTAGAACAATTACATTTTGGAAGTTGCAAGGCAGATGGATGAGTGGATTTAGGTTACTACAGAAAAGAAGAGTAAAGCAGAACCTTGGACAGGCTGAGAAACAGGAGAGCAGATAATGCAGATAGAGCTCAAAACAAGAGAGTAAGGTGAAGGTGTGTGTAAGAAGCTGTTAAATCCATATTTCGCATCTCTCTACAGCAGTCCAGTCTTTCCAACCCAGGCAGAAAACTAGAGGTTGATTCCCTACAGTGCTTAATCCCAACTGATTCTGGATTCAGGGCCCAAGTCAGAAGATAAGGATGACATTCTGAAATTGGGGAATTAAGTGAAAGTCCACATACTGAATGACAAGACCAATGGCCCCTTTCCCCCCTTCACCTCTGAGAACCCTTGCTAGAGGTGGAAGACTGAAGGATGTCCCTCTGGGGATACTACCTGGGTCAAAAGAACACACCTGTGTATATTGGGCAAAGGAAGGAAGGATCACCCAAAGAAACAGCCCTCTCAGATCATCCCACAGTGAAGCCCACCAACCAGAAGTCCCCCTCTGCTAAATGCACATGCGCACACACACCTTCTAATCACCTTTGTTGTGTTGTACTCTTAAATATGAGAAGACAGCCAACAAGAATTAGAGATATTTGAAGAGAGCATCTAACACAAGAGAGACAAACACAAACAGAAAAACCTCAGATATAACTTTAAAAATTTTTTTAGAACTGAAAGATATGTTTCCAAAGGGCTGGAAATCATAATGGCACCTACTTTTTCAATAGCACTTCTGGGTGCTAGAAGACACTGCACCAATCACTTCAAAATTCCAAGAGAAAATAATTTTCAACTTCAAATTCTACACCTAAACTATCAAATGGAAGGGCATAATTAAGATTTCTCAAAACATTTAGCTGTCATATACCCTTTCTCAGGAAGCCACTATAGGAGGAAATCCACCAAAAAGAGGATGTTCACGAGAAAGGCAGAAACATGGTGTGTGGGGTTAGGCTGCACATAAGCAATGACCAAGTAAAAATGAGCAAAAATGACATAGGAAGGAAAATTTATTTTCTCTATGTAATAAGAAATGTGAATATTGATCTAACTCAAACTCATGACTAGGAGAATAGGTAAAGAGGAAGTGGGAGTATATTAGGGCAGAGGCACTAAATCCACATATTCCTTTGTAGAAAAATCAATTGAAGTAAAATGAAAGAAATAGCAATAGAAGCAAGTTACAGATTATGGAGGCGAATGAGAAGAAACGGCTAAAAGTGTTATCTGTTACACAGAAAAGAACTGGATGAAGGGAGGGGTGGACAGAAGAATGCTGTTTTTCATTATGAATCTTGGACATCTGAGCTTTAAAACCATGTACAACTTTGACCAAACATGCACATATGAGCGTGCTCGTGTGTGGTGGTGGTGGCAGTGGGCTGGTAGGTAGAGGCTGGGCCAGTGATCTGATGTCATAGGAACTGGCAATGCTCTGAAGCCTGAGGCAACATTCAGTGAGTCTGTCAGCGGACCCCAGCCATTAGGCAGAAGCTCAAAGATGGGATTTCCCTCACTAGAGAGGAGCAAATAAGAACTAGGCAGGGCAGGTCCTCTAGGGACTGAGAGCTGGTAGGTTTACAAGGCAGGGAGTCAGGCTCAAGAAACAATGCAATGCGGGGACTTGGGTATCAGAACTGGGACACCAGGTTGGAGCCTGTCTGGCAGCCAATGTGAGCAGATGCTGAGGCCCAGAGTGCTTGGAGCTGACTTTTTACCTCCCTTTAACCATTAGGATCAGTCTGAGCCTGGAAGATGAGGGCAACGAAGGAAGAAAAACTAGAAACGTGGGCAGCCTGACAAACACTAAGTCAACATCAGCTACAAGATATGAAAGCTGCAGGTCATTCTTTTCCTATAAGATATTATTGTCAAGATGGGTGCCATAATAGCCCTGCGAAATCTATCCCAGAACTAAACTGTGCTACATCAATATAGTGAACTAATATGCAGCCAACAAAACAAATATTGGAAGTTCCTGGGAAAGCTTTCCTTTCTTGATACCAGTCCCACAATTTCCTACTTCCTTTTTCTATCTTCTTCATGCAAGGAATGTGGTACCTGAAAATGCAGCAACACCTGCATGGGTAGAGCCTCTTGCAACCCTGAGGCAGCAAGTATTCTAAGAATGGCAGAACATACAGATGGGAAAGAGAAAAAAGAAAAAGAAAAAGGTTCACCGAAGGCATCATCGAGCCACTTATCCCAGAATGCTTGATGCCTGAAATAAAATAACTAATCACATTCCTAACTGATGTGCCTTCCAAATGTGATGGTTTTATTGGAAATCACAACTTCTAGGCTTTAAAAAATATATATTTCAAGAAGTGGAAATATTATGCTAAGTGAAATAAGTCAGTCTGTGAAAGACAAATACCATATGATCTCACCTATAAGAGGAATCTAATGAACAAAATAAACTAACGAGCAAAATAGAACCAGAGGCAGGGAAACATGGAACAGGCTGACAGTGACCAGAAGGGAGAGGGAGGGGGACCATGGTGGAAAGAAGGGGAAGGGACTAGTCAAAAAACACGTATGAATGACCCATGGACATGGACAACACTGTGATAATTGACTGTGGGAGTGGGGCAGGGGCTGGGTGCAGGAGGGCAAAAGGGGAAAAATTGTACAGTAATAGAATAACAATTAAAAAACCCAGAAGCTCAAAAGTTATTCCTTCATAATCCACTGGGAGTGGGAAACGAGTTCATTATTTTCCCTCCAGACTCCTGTTTGGAGTAATTACCTCTCCACAAACAAATCCACAAAACTCATCTTCATATAAAATTGCCTTCCGGACCCTGGAGAACTCAAAATGGGCATACTTAATCACACGTTGCCTTATCGCATCCTAATTGGCATTTTTTCTTTCCCTATTGTGCAGATGGGAAAACTGAGGGACACCCCTTCCCCAGATCCAAACAATTTGTTAGGAAAATGAATTTCAAAATACATTTATTGTCCTGAAAAGTTTGCTAAAAATAATTTTGACTGTATCACATAAAGAATATTTCTAAGCAATTTTAAAATTTTTAGCCAATTTAAATGAATTGCTTACTTTGAAAAAGCTATAATAAGAAATTTGTGCCATTTCACTAAAATGCAATTAAAGCCATTAAAAACACTTCCCAAATGCTTATGCAGACCACTGCTGATACAAGCTGCTCCTGTTCAGGAGTTGATTGGAGAGTTCCCACTGATTTCTCTACGTGAAAGAAACACACTGTTGACATTCTGTAAGAAATCAAGTAATTCAATTTAATGGATCAGTACAGAAAACAAAACTCTGTTTGCCAAGCAGAATATTTTGCTGTGTTTGTGTTTCCTCTGATGTAAGCTCGCTACCTCTGAACATGGCTTTTAAACTAACACCCACAAATGACTCTGGAGATGACTTCCTTTACTCATTAAAACAAAGTGAGTATCATTACGGAGTCAACTTTGAAAAGTAGTTTGGCCTTTCTTATTTAATTAATCTATTACACTTAACCTTCCAGTGTTTTACTGTCTGAAAGTCCTGCAACCATTATTAGCACTTTACAAATATGTTTTGCATTATTAGATTTAAGAATTTAGTACCTAATAAAATTCTCGGCAGGGAATATTATTATTAAAAGAGTTCATTAAACCTAACCATACTAATTAACAGTCAAGTGTTAAGGAACACATACAGCTGTGGAGCATATTCCATATTCATAACTCCTCTGCTAGTTCCAGCAAACAAACACAATCTCAGGAAAAAATGTCCAGGAAGGTTACAGGAACCACATGTACCTCTGTAGAAATCAGCTTTTCCAAAATAAATGTCCAGGCTTGTCTCAAACTTACTTCTCATCACATCATCTATCAGTAATTTTCCATGAAGTATACAGCTGGTTCTAGTTCCTCCTTCCCTTATGCTTGTAATGACATGACTGGAAATATTGTGCATTTTAGTTTTACAATTAATTACTAGTCTTAGCTGGCCACACCCAGAATTTTCAGAGGGCTCCTACATACAAAATATTTAGCCTCTAGCACAAGGATGATCTTTTAACCACAAGAAAAAAAAAATCCCAAGTAAAGGAATGTCAACAGATTTTAATGTATAATTAATGGCTTCTCGGCCCCAGCCTCATCCCTGTGTAGTGGATGCAGTGATGCGGCACCAGGTGTGGAATGAAGCTGCACGGAGCATTACCTGCTGAAGGCTCATGACTGAGTCCCTTTCTGGGAATTGCCCTCTGCATAAGCAAGCCACCTTGCCCAAAGTCAAGCCCCTTCCAGAGGCAGCCAGCACCTAATGACTGGTTGACATGAGGGTATGAAGGCCTGGCCCTGTTTCCTCAATTCTGGGATATGTTGAAGGGCCATCTTACTTGCAGAGCTTCCCATAAGATCAGCTGAGACATCTCTTAGAATGCATCACAGGTCAACTTCTCCATCTGCCTAATCATGCTTTTTTCTAATCCTTCAGAGGTATTGAACTCAAGAGGGCTCCCCAACAAACCTTCTGTACCAAAACTCCATCTGAGTCTGTTCCCTGCATAATCTGACCTAAGACCCCCCATGTGAACAACCCAAAAGCAATGAAGGATTTAAGGGGAACCTCATCTACACAGTTTGGCTTTTTGTAAAGAAGTACGGTTGGAAATTAATTTCAACCAAGTACAGTTGAACTTTCTAGATTAAGGGTTCAATTCTTCAGTCCAAAATATATTTAAAAAATGTAGACCTCCCAGCTTTGAAACCCCTAGGTTTACTTATCTTAAGACAATAAGATGATACCAGGCTGAACTGTTTGCCAGCCTAATAACCTAGACCTATCAGTTGGTTATGTTGGATCAGAACTTATTGTATCTCTAATCACACTATGTCTAAATATCCCACTCTCCACCAGCTCTCCTTCACTAAAGCAATGGGGAAAAAAACTTTATGTATACTTTTTTGAGAGGGGGAATGCTGTAGACTGAATTGGGCCCCTCCCCTAAATTCATATGCTAAAGCCCTGACCCCTAGCATAAACTGTATTTGGAAATAGGGTCTTTAAGAGGTAATTGAGGTTCAGTGAAGTCATAAGGGTGGGGTCCTAATCTGATAGGACACTGGCCTCCTAAGAAGAGGAAGAGAGAGACATTTCTTTGCTGTGTGAGGACATAGCGAGAAGGTGGCCGTCTGCAAGCCAGGAAGACAGCTCTCACCAGAAACCAAATCAGCTGGCACCTTGATGGACCTCCCAGCCTCCAGAACTGTGAGAAAGTAAATCTCTGTTGTTTAAGCTACTCATTCTATGGTATTTTGTTACGGTGAAGATCAAACCAGTCCACCCAACCTGCCTAATACGGGGAAGAGGGGAAATGTAAGTAAACTACGCACTGTGCTATTCCTCACAAATGCACCACTTGTGTTTCTTTTTAGCTCCGCTTCCCTCTTTCTCAATTTTTCTTCAGCTCCTTTTTTTTTCCATTCAGTGTTAGTGCTATTAAACCAAGAATGATGTACATTATTATTTTCTGGCCCTGGCTGGACCAGCTGATGTTGCTCTGTTCAGGATTTCAGAGGCTGCTGAGTTGTGGTCTAACGTCTATTCAGAGAGATTCTGAGGGAGTTCCATGTGGTAAGGAGCCCTTAGAATTCTGAGATAAGGCAGCTGAGAGATAAACTAGCAAACATATAAACAAATGAACAAAGACACCAACGCTGTGGATGAGGTTATCAATCTACAGCAGTAATATATCCTGTGGCTGGGGAAACACTAAAACTCAATCAAGGCCACATCTACGTATACTCAGACATGAAATGCAATCGTAACAGACGCTGTGTCTTTCATGAGTTTTGTTAACATGAATCAGCTCAGCCGAGCCAGGTCACCTCTGACAGAATGATCTAGTTTCAGCCATGAAGTTTCCATTAAGGGGTGGTGCCGCGGAAAACTCTTCTTGTGTGGATTATTGGTCTCCCTTAGTTAGTGTGAGGGACAATGTGGAGGGAAGCCTTGAATGCTGGGGTTAAGATGGTACTGCTCAGGTAGTGGCACGAACACAACTCTACGTTGAGAAGATGACTCTGGCCACATGTAAAATACAGGCTGAAAGCTACTACAGTTGTTCAGGAGGAGGACTTCAAATGGCCTCGTGAAATTAATAAGTATGTATGTGAGTGAGAGGCCCTGCAGAGAGAGAATTAACATACTTTCGTGACTGTGTTTGTAGGAGGGCCTGGAAAAGAACGACAGTTTTGGGGTCTGCACCAGGCCATGAGGATGTGGCCTTAAAGGAGTTCCACACCTTGGAGCAACAACTTAGTAGTTCAGAATGTGGGCTCTGGAGCTGGAGCGCCTGGGTTCCAAGCTCAACCCTGGCCCTTATTTATCATGTAACCAGAAGCAGGTAAGTTACTAATACTGACTTTTCCTCAATACCCTATCTATAAAATGGGAGTAACAGAAAGGTCTGTTCCATTGGGTTATGAGACCTAAACACATTAGTGAATAGCGTACCTAACAAGGTTGGTACTATTATTAGTCTCATTCTGTAGATGAAGGAACCAAGACTCATGCAGGTTAACTAACTTGCCCGACATCAGGTG